>SMDT01000443.1:0-167026 GCA_005392925.1 Aquilaria sinensis
CAAGAGTATGTAAAGTTTCATGAAATTATTAATGAGAATGGATGGAAGTCGGAAGAACATGGAAAACGGAAGTTAAAGGAGCCGCCTGAATTAAGACCTTGACCAGCATTTTCTCCTGCCCTGTATGAAACAAATAGTCCTTTTTTTTTTTTAGTTCAACATGTTATTGTAACAAACATTCCATCCTAAAATAATATTCAATTCATTATCATATTGCACCTACATATATTGGTGTTCAGTGGGCCGACCCGACTCGGAACTTGCCTAGCCCGGCCGGGCTGGGCCTGGGTTTGGAGGGCCTAGGCACAACCCGGGTTAAGGCATGCCGGGTCTTACCCGGTCCTAGGCCAAGCTGGGCTTGGTTCGGGCTTAGGCCCGCCATTTTTATATTTTATTTTTAATTTTTTTATATTTTTAAAATTCACTTCTAAAACAATTTTTTTTTTAAAAAACTACTTGTTTTAAGAGTGAAACACCACTACTAGTGTGAAATTTTATTAATTTTAAAGCCAAACGGCATTTACATAACATGGAATGGGCTTTACATGAATCAATAGCAAAATGTTCTATAAAAGTAAATGTAAAATAAAAGCTAGGATCTGTGCTGAGCAGCAAAATCAAATCAAATACAAAGTAGGAAGATAATGAGCAAGCTGTGGATTTAAGCATCTATCTCATCGGGGTTTTTATCGTTGGAACTCTTGTGGTTTTGTAATCTTAAAGCTGCAAGACCTCAATTACGGTTGTTCATACAAACTTCAACTGCATCTAGTAATAATCTTGCACGTTTCTCTGAAATTACACATTTTCTGGCGCTGAAAGCCGACTCAGATGCAACGATTGAGACATGAACAGCTAAAACTTCTTTGACAATTATGGAGAGTATTGAAAATTTGTTGCTTCTTGCTTTCCACCATTCTAGAATGTTGGTCTCATTATTCTCCCAAACCAAGTTAAGGTATGCATCCACTTTATTAAGATTGGATATTGCAGCACGGGGCAGTTTGAGGAGTTGTTCCGCCGATTGAATGATGATGAGCCCGACGATGATGAACACCCGATGGTAGAGGAAGTACTGTTCGCAAGCTTATCCTTATGTCAATCAGCATAAATCTTAAATAACTCCTGCAAGTGCTCCTCAATAGTGGCAGTTATAGCATGAACAGAAATATGTGTCATTTCTAAGAAATTATAATAACCATCAAGTAGCTGCTGTGTACCCGTGATTCTGACATTGGGTCTAGTGCAGATGCAAGTAAATAGATCATGGGTATATGACTGAAATATAAAATCCATTTGTCTTTCATGACATTAATTGTGTATTTTAAGAACTTATCATCCTTGTATTGGTTAAAAACTCATGCAATATTGACCAAATGCGTTAAAACTTTGTGAGATGTAGGATAGTATACACCGAAGCAAAAAACAGTGGCCTCATAAAAATATCATAGCACAGTAGTCACTTTTGACAGTTTATCTCACATCTCTTGCTTCAAAATCGTTTTCTTTTATTTGACATTTATAAAACATGTCATGTGTGCACCAAATGGCATCGCATTCATCAACATCTCATAAGTTGAGTTCCATCGAATAGGGTAATTAAGTTTAAAACGTTTTTAGCTAAAATCAAGGCCATTTTTAAGACAATACAACTTAAACTCTTTGAAAAGTTTGTTCCTTGACTTCAAATAATGGATTGCCTACCGAATTGGAGTAATTTCAGTACTCAAAACTTGAAGACCTTTTTGAACCGCTAAGTTTAAAATATGACATACACATCCAATATAAAAAAATGCGGCATCCTGGACAGGTTCTAGTGATTTCTTCAATGTATTAGCCATGACATCATTGTTGGATGCGTTATCAAATGTTATGCTAAAAATCTTATCATGACAAAAAAATTCTTTAAAAGTTTTTGAAATAACTTGAAATATGTTCCAATTAGTATAATAGACTTACATCCACTTAAATGCAATGATACGCTTTTGAACAACCCAACTATCATCAATCCAATATGCAGTGATACAATAATAATCTTGTCCTAGTGGTAAAGTCCACATGTCACTAGTGAATGAGATAGAATGATCAAAAGCAGAGAAGTATGCTTATAGGTTTGATTTACCGGCTTCATAAATTTTAAATGTCTCTCTCCTAGCAGTACTCCTAGATGTTTTTTCAAAAGCAGAGTTTAATTGTGATTTAATCCATTTTTCCATGTGCATATTTTCCGTTTGTATAAATGGTTTTTCAGTTAACATCATCCATTCTACCATGTCTTTTCTACAATTTTATTGATTAAATCTAACATACCTGATCCGTCGGCAGTACTCACAAGCTATGTCTGACCGCCGGTACTGGCAGCTGCATCCAGACATAGATTCGGGTGCTTATGTGTCCATGTGCCGTTTGAGTGCTCTGGTGCCAGAGTTCTTCTTGTACGCGAACTTTGTCTTGTAATGTTTGCAATTTACAAACCTTACATCGTTGCCACGAGCATCATTCTCGAAGACTTGGTGAAAATGTTCCCAAACCTATGCGGTGAGCCTCGACGTCTTACCTTGTGATGGAAGTTCGGGTTGATGGCTTGTCGGGGTCCATTGAGAACCATCTTCTCCACCAACATTCTCTGATGCCGTTGGCTCCACTTCCTCAACGTCATCATCAGAAAGTTGATCGTCAAGTCCCAAGTTGTATTGACTCATATCAAATTGCTCGTCATCCTCAGTTGTTGGATTTGAGCCCCACGGGTAGCCGGTTGGGAAAAGCCACGAAAAAAAACCTCAAATTGGGTAGGATGAAGAGCTTGAGTATGTGACAGCTCTCCTAGTCAACTAATCAAGTAAGTGTTTATTTTACTTTGATTAAGTGTTTATTAAATTAAGTACCTCAAGTTAGCGCCTTGATAAGCAAGTAAGGTAAGCTTAATTAAGTAAATGAGTTCCTAAGTGTGATTTGGCATAGTTAAATCAAGACCATTAGTTATTCTAGCTTTTAGAACCATCCTAGTAAGTTTTGTGAACTTGTGGCACTAAGTGTTTTTTTTTTTTTGAGCCATTTAGAACTTGAGTGGCTAAAGTGTTCAAGAAAATTAAGTTTAGGAAGCTTTTAGTACCCTTTAGAACAAAGAAAAGTGGTTTTGAGTGAGTGTTTGGTGAGCTATTTGATGCTTTTGAAAGCTAGTGGACTTAGGTGCAAGGAGAAGGAAAAGTTGACTTGTTTACATATATGCAAGTCTTCTTCTTCCTTAGTCATTTGCAACTAACTCCAAATTTTCGTGGGCCCACTCCCTCTCCCAAAATCACAGCCCAAGCTTCCATTTTCTTGAAATATTTCATTAAATTAAGGGTGCCCAAGGTGTTGGAAAGATCACCAAGCTTTGTTTGAGGTGTTCTTGCTTCATTTGATCTTTGGAAGCTTGTTTTGGATTCAAATTTCGTGGGTAAGCTTCTTGTGTTTATTTGGAGTGTTTATAGGTTGTTTCTAGAGCTAGAAATGGTCTTAGTTTGATTCGTTCGGGTGCCAAATTACTTTGGTTTTAGACTTGGAACTCAAGGAAGCTTGTGGAGCTAGTTGTGTTGCATTGCTTGCTTGTGTGGCTAAAATTGAGGTAAGGGTTCAAGTAATTAAGCTCAAATAATGCATGGTTTGGTAGTTTTGTGTGTGGGGATGAATTAGGAACAAGACCCATTGAGTTTGGATTAGAAATGAGAGAGTTTGAGTAGTTTGTGTGCAAGAACAACGCTGACGCATAAACCCAGGAAATTGCATTGGCGCCGCGTCGCCAGAAGTTTCATGAATTGGCGCCGCGGCGCCAAGTTGTCAAATTGTACACAGAGTGTTTGTTCGGTGGCGCCGCGTCGCCAGAAGCAAATACTCTTTGGCGCCGCGTCGCCAATTGCAAATTTGGCCTCGTTTTCCGGCCATCCTAAGATTAACTTAGACTCTCGGTTTCTAACCCTAGGCTATTCTAAGATGTCCCATAGCCTCGGTTGGGTCTAGAATTCATTCCTAAGGCGGGAATTGTGCATTATTTAAGAGGTAGTCAAGTTGTGTGGTTAAGGATAAAGAAATGTGACTTGGTGGCTAAGTAATTCAAAGTGCTTAAGCTTTTGAATGAGCACTAAGGGGATTAAGTGGGTTTTTAGACTCTTTATTGGCCGTATAGAGTATCAATTACATATGGTCAATTGGGAGAAAAACCTAAGTCGATCCCAACCGAACCATGTGGTTTGGTAAGTGAGCCACTAGTAGTATTTTGAGTTAAACCTTGAGGGTTTGATTAGTTAAACCACATAGGAAGACTACCCTGTACAATAAGGGTAAAGGCGGGTAAGTTTGAGATAGGTGACGACCTACTCTAGAACCCGTAGATGGGACTTAATTGAGGTAAAGTGTCCGGGATACGAGGGCCAGTATCTCAAGTACCTCAGCCATTTGAGCTCACGGCAAGAATTAAGGCACTTAGAGTGCAGAAAGTCCCAAGTGCATTTATTGTGTGCATTTCTTGCATTTCATATCATACATCCATACATTGCATATCTTATATTTTGTTGATTGGTTGTTATTTGAATTGCATGTTTGATTGCTTGGTTGCCATATTGCATATCTGTTGCATTTTTCCTTGCAGGTATTTAAGAAGGGAATCCTTACTGAGTACTTTCAAGTACTCATCCCTTAAGTTTTATTGTGCAGGATCTAATCCCGGGCCTAATCACTGAAGTGATAGCTGAGGCCTAAGCTTTCTGTTTTGCAGGTATTTTATTAAGAATCCTAGCGATTCTAGTTTCTTGCAGTACAAGTTATGTGCTAACCAAGTTGTGCCTTTACAGTGTAGAGGCAAGAGTACACAAGAACAAGTTTAAGGAAGGGCTACACTTGGAGCTTAGCTTAACTTAGCTCAAGGTGGGCTCAAGTAGTTGATCTTAGTAGTTAGTAAATTTTGTCTCTTGTACATAGTACTTTGTGTACTAAGTAAGTTGCCTCTAATAGGATACATTAGGATGTAAATCCATCTTGTTACTTTTGGGTGCATGCTAGAGTTGTAATGTATGCACGAACTGTTACTTGTAGTCAAAGCAACTAGTATTTCAATGACTTGGTACGTTTTTAGTATGTTTTGATGAAATGCTCGAGCAATGTTTTAATCCAAGGCTTTTAAATTTCGGTTGCATTGCCAAGTCAGAAGCATGCATAACTTAATCTGAGTAGGCTAAGCAACTAGTTGCATATAAATTGTTTTAATTTATATTGACGAGTAATAGTTAGCCAATAGTAACTAGTGGGATTCATAATCCCTAAGAGCCTACAAGATTAGGGGCACTGGGGCCCCGTTCCGCGACATTGAGGCCTTTCCCTTTCCTCTTGATGCCATTTGTGTGAGAATAAATTGATAAGATGAAAAGCTTTAGAAGTAATTAAGAAATGATTAAGAAAAAATTAAGAAAATAAGGTTGAGAGTTTCAAAAAAATGAGAGAATATATTAGTAGAAATGGAGAGATTGCTAAGATTGATGTGAAGAAATGGTGGAAATGGCCTCCCTATTTTATAGGGGAAGGTTTTTTTTTTTTTTTTTAACTAAAAAGCCCTAAGAATATAGTTGTTGAGGGGTAAAAAAGTAATTCTGTGGGTCAAAAAAATATTGCAGGCTGTTAGAGGGACCTGGAGTGTAATTTCCCCCTTTTTTTTTTTAATTTGGAGCCTTTGAGGAACACTGGTCGACTGTTGGGACCGGACCTGACCGGACCGACCGAGCTGAGCCGGGCCTAGGTCGGTCCCATGCCGGTCTCTGTGCTAGGCCTCTAGCGTGCTGAGCACACTTTAAGCCTGTAATGACCCAACCAAATTTAGTCCATTTTATTATTTTGGATATTTAGATTAAGGCCCAAGAGAAGAAAAAATAAATATAATAATAAAAATAAGAAAAAAAAAATTAAAAGAGCAAGCGGATAAAAAAAATGGGGCAGGAGGTGTGAAAAGGAGAAAGAAAAGAGAACGACTCGAAATAGGTTATAAAAAAAGGGGGAAATAAGAAATAATTAGGGTTGGGGTATTTCTCTCACAATCTTATCTACCTATTCCTTTGTATTGAAGAAGTGGAACAAGAAACCATCAATTGAGGACCAAGTGGGAGCAATCTGTGAATTTTTTCAGTAAAAGAAGAATCTTTAGTGAGTGATTGTTAGTTATTTTTCAATACATAGACTAGCTTTTCTTTAAACTTGAAGAAGGATTTAGGTTAATGACATGGTTGATGATAATTTATTTTGATGATTGGAAGGGTCAATTGATTATTAGGATTGTTTCGAATGGATTAGAAACAAATTTATGGAGGTTTTGGTTGTGCATGGTAGAAATCGGAGAGTCACAGAATGTGCGAATCGGAGAAGACGAGGAATCGATTCTGGGTGTAAATTGGTATAATAACAGTCTATGTCCTTGATTTTTGTATACGGGTTCATCTACTCCTAATAGTCTAAAATACTACAACTTAGTCACTGAAAGTAAAATGCTGAAAGATATGAGCGGGTTAATCACAGTATCAGTCCCTAAGGCTTCTAACACTACTTCAGTGAATTCTTAGATTCCAGAAGCGTTCGTTTGGGTCACTGTCAGCAAATGATTTTGAGTTATTTCTTGAATTGATTATGTTTTGACATAAACTTTTACATAATTATTTTAGGCGGCTAAAGAATTATTTCAGGAGTTTGAAAGTTGCATTTTGAGGTAAGTGGCTACTACTATTATGAAAATTAAATTGTTTTGATATTATGTATATATATATTATTTCTTCAAAGTGCTAAGTTTTCCAATTTAGTAATTTTTCAATATTTCGATTTAAAGTTATTTTGCATTAAATAAATTTTTAATCAGAATAAGAGTTTTCAATTACAAGTTTTATTCTGAAATTGTTTTCCAAGTATTTGATTAATTTACTTGTTTATCTACTTATTCAAATTTTATCTTATTTATGCAATATATTATGTTTGATTAAATAAGCTGGAATCATGTATGTTTTGAGTGTGATGTTTTGTACTGAAATTTTATAACAATCGTAATGCTCTGAATTTCTGTTTTGACTCCGTTTTGGTGGGTGTTGGTTCTGTGCCCGTACTACTGGGAAAATGTAGTTTTGGACCCTCCACGTAGGGTATTTTGTTCTATTCTATTCCGCAGTGCACTGTTTTTAGGACTAGTCCTTCAGGGCGCTCGATTGTTGGCGATTCTTAGACAATTATGGACACACTACAGCGGTTTAAGTGTAGTCACAGTGATCACTCCACCCACTCTGCTCTGAATTTCTATTATGCTATTCTGCTCTGAACTGCTCTATTTTGGTTAATGATTCTATTTACAAATATTATTTGCTCAGCTCTCAAATTTGCTATTACATTGATTATGTTCTGACTATTCAAATATCTTCTGCTAAAGTTTATGTTATTATTTTTACAAAAATTGTTTTCTGCTTGACCGCTATATATATTTTGTATATTGTATTTCTGTTTTCAAAATCCGCCGCTTGCTGGGTATTCGTGCTCACCCCGTTTTCACCCCCTCACACAGATCAAGAGTAGTTCAAGTTAGCTAGCGGGAGCGACTACAAGACTAGCAGCAGTTCGAGACAATTAAAAGTGTTTCGTTAGTACTACTATTAGAAACTTATTTATGTTTAGAAAACTCTTTGGATTTTGTTTTATTCTTTAGAGCTTTAATATCTTATGGATTATGTTCCAGTTTCAAGAATTGTAGTTGCTCTGCCACTTATTCTCATAAGAGAATTTTATAAGTTTGGAATTATTTGGAATATGTAGCCTTGCAAGTTTAGGAAAATTTTATTTTCTTAAGTATGCGGCGTGTCATCGTCCCAAGACTCCTAGGGTGGGTTTTGGGGTGTGACAAAGCCCCCCTACTCGAGGCCCATAACTGCCCCTCCTTTTGCCGTGTTTAACCCGGGCCTATGCAGAGCTGGGTTTGACCGGATCTAGGTGGGGTTTGACCCGGGTCTATCCCGCCCCTTTGAACACCATTACCTACATAGGGTTGGTGACATAAAATTCATCACGCCAATGAACTGTTTAAAGTTAACTAATTAACTCATGAGTTCATGTGAAAGCAAAATGACAAGGATACAAATTATTCAAATGTTATTACAAAATATTCGGCTATAAAATGGAAGCAAGTGCCATATGTCATTTTTAGATGAATCTGTGGCTCGTTAGAAAACCCGAGTCCAAAATATACTTAGACTAAACCAAATCTTCTTTACCTGGTAGCTAAGGAGCAACCCAACCTACAACACTGCTCAAGTAATTCTTCTTCAACTTCTGCATCTCTGGTTGCTTGACCAATACTGGTTGTGTAACAAAAACGAGTCAGTTTTAATGGTATAGCGCATGAGTCTTGTTCTTAATCTCCATTGTTAAGTGTCGGCCGTAGCTGGCTTCTCGGAAAGCAGAATAATCTGGTTGGGGATCTCTAGATCTACAAGTACGACACCAATAATTTTTTTTGCTATTAATTGGCCTGTTTGGGATGTGGACGCTACTAAACCCTCCATCTTCATGTCAAGGCCACTGAAGTCAACTGGACGGTTGCTTATTTCCAACTCAACTGAGAACGAATCAACGGTCAAATGGCAGGAGACCACCCACACATGGTTTTTTTCTTTTTGCCAGCCAGCTATCATCTCCCCTGCTACCCAACCTATTGTTTTTCAATCAAGGCACTAGATTAGAAATCAACCTTTTGTACTCAAATATATTTCAATTGTGCCATTGAGTCCTTGACTCAATTTTACTTGAATCAACCAACAACTTCCTTAACCTCTGTCAACTAGTCCCTGGTCTTTGAAATTTCTTCATGATTTTCTTGTAAAAACAACCCACCTCTGTCTTGCTAAAATTAGGCCATGACAATTTCTCCCCCCTACAAAAATTTGGTCCTCCAAATTTTTTCTTTTCAAACAAGGAACCAAAATTTCGCCTTTTAAGACATCATTCTTAGTCCGGGTGACTTCTACATGTTCAGTTCTTCCTTTGCTTGTTCAGTTGAGATTCTCGTACAGTGAAAAATATGGAATCATGGAGTTCTTTAGAATCTTAGGTTCAAAACTTTTCTCTCAAACATAAGGTCAACCACTTTGTCAACCTTGTTCATTCACAGGCAATCCTACAAGAAATTTAGGTTCTCTGTAGTTTAACTTCCTGGTTCACAACTCAGGCAAGTTTCCAGCATTGATTTGAGCCCAAATAGGAAGTTTCAACTTCATCAAGTAAAACTTGTGGAAAGTCAACAAATAGGTCATCGTGTAGCTCTTGAGCTGGTTCCACAAAATTCTTAATATAGTGCATTCAGTTTTCTTGATCCCTTGCTTTAGACTAATTTCCAACCATAAGCCTTGACTCACGTGTAAATTTTCATGATCAATAATTGATTTTAGTTGATGGTCAAACAGTGAGTCAAAGTTAGTAACCTTAGAGCTGATTTCACAGAAATACTAGTAGTTCTCTTCCAATCATTCACCCCGTTCAGTCCATCAAGTTCCAGATTTTATGCCTGGTCTACACACCAATTTCCAGCTTCAATAGGCATGAAATGCTGAAAGTCAAACTATAGCTCAAACCTTTCAATAGGCATGAAATGCTGCATTTCACTTGTCTGACCTTTCGTGCACTAATCTCTCGTCTTAAACAAGTTTTATCCATTATTCTTGACTCATATATGAAGTTTCCTGAGTCAACCAACTCACTTTGTCGATTGCCAAAGGATGAGTCAAACCTTGAATCTTTCAAGGGTACTGCCATAGAAATGTTCAGCAATGCTGCAGGTCATACACTTCTATACCTTGCAGCCCCTTTCTAGACTTAACAAACTCAGTCCCGCACATAATACTTCAGTTAAAAACCACTCTACAGTAGCTAAGTATGCTCACAGACCATGAGTATTGCTCATGCACCTTCATAGAGCAATACTATCTTTAATTTGCAGCCAAAAGCAGAGTCCAATTTCTAGTCCAAAACTCTGGTTTATGGTCATGAACACATCCATTTTAAAGGCATAAATAAATCTGGAGAATCTCATTTTAAAATTCTATCTCCTTCCTCAAAGTCCAACTAGAGTCAAACCTGCTCCATTGAGCCTTCTAAGCAGGTTTTGCAAACGTGCATCAGCAACTTCAAGGGCCATTTTTTAGTTTTACTACTCCAAACTCAGGAAAATTTTTCAGTGACCATCCGTAATCATTCAACACTTATTCCAGCTTCAACATTTCAAATTTGAAGCCTTCTCTTAAGAGTTTGAAGCTTATTTTTAAGGTTATCTTAGCTGCACTCTTGGTTTTTAAGGGTATCTTGAGTTTCAGTGTTCTAATTAGCACCAAACATTCCAGTCATCTTCTCTTACTCACAATGAACTTATCTCAGCCCCAATTTATCAATTTATAAGTATTCTTCCAAAAATTTGAAGTAATTCCTTTCCTGCAGGTTCTTTGAGCATTATCTTGTACTCAAAGGGCAATACTGAGTTCCAATGCTCCAAATGCCACCAAAAACTGAAAGGAACTTCTCTTACCAATATGTAAATTTTCCAAACTCATAAATCCCAAATTTGAGGCCATTTCCCTAAAGTTTGAAGCAAAAGTGTCTCTGCTGGTTATGTTAGCAGATTAGCTCACTTGGGGGTGATTTTAAGTTCCGCTGCCCCAAATTTAGTGAAAATTGGTAGAAAAGCCCTGAATATTTGGGTAAACTTGACTTCAAAATTTCAGCCCATAATTCCAATCCAATCCCAAAGATTGAAGCATTATCAATTCTGCAGATTGCATGAGTTCAAAAGCCTGGTTTTTGCTGAGTTTTCCAACTTCTGCATTTCATAACTCATCCAAAATTTCCAGTCTGGTTTCATTTTCATAATGAAACATTTTTTAATCCAAAAATCTCAGTTCAAGGCTTCAGAACCAGAATTTGGTATTTGACCAGTTCTGCTGGCCACAGCTTTCAGAAACAGGAGTTTGTGGGGTGATTTTGTGTTCTACTCGTCTAAATTGGTTCAAACTTTGTAAGAATCCTATTTTAGGCATAAGTAACTTGTCTCAGCCCCAAGACTTCAATTTAGATATCCCTTATGCAAAGTTTGAAGCATGTTTTGTTCTGCAGGTTGCTTAAGCAAGAATGCTTACTTTTGGTGCATTCACTAACCTCTGCATATCATATCTTAGCAAAACTTTGTAGTTACAGTTCTCTCATTCAATGAAACATATTCAATTCCCTAAATCATAGTTTGGCCACTCAATTTAGCATAAGGCCCTCAAAATATATAAGTTTCCTCCTCACTTTCCTACCAAACCAAGTTTCCTTGCATCTCTATTGAGTTTTAATTAGTCCGTTTTTACCTATGGCACCTGACTGAAAAATCTCAGCTCCAACCACTTTTTCTAGCTTGAAGTCAAACATAGGTCAAACTTGCTCCAATAGGCCATCTTATGCACGTTTCAGCAACTTGCATCTTTAATTCAGGGTTCTTTTTGAGTGCTGCAACTCCAAATGGCATCAAATTTTGCATACAACTCTTTTTCATTATAGGAAATTTTTCTTAATCATGAAATTTCAAATTAAAGATCAAATTCCCAAAGTTTGAAGCTCTTCCAGCTCTGCTGGTTGTTATGGCAGAAAACTTGAAACTAGGCAGTCATTTTGAGTTCTTGCGTTCCAAACTTAACCAAACATTGCAGAGACCTTATTTTATTCTTTTAAAACTTGTCTTAGCCTTTAAACCCCAATTTAGAAGCTTACAACCCAATGTTTGAAGAACATCTAGTTCCGTAGACTGTCTTAGTAGAAATCTTGATTTTAAGAGACCATCTTGAGTTCCAGTGTTTCAAATGGCACAAAATCTTGCAGTCACCTCTCTTAGAATACAATAAACCTGCGCCAACTCAAAAACTCCAATTTGGATGTCTCCTTTAAATATTTTGAACATTTTCTTTTTCTGCAGGTAGTATTAACAGAAAATTGGAACTCAAAGTGTTTTCTTGAGTTTTAATGCTCTAAATTCAGTCAAAGTTTGCAGAATCCCTCTTTAGATCATATGTAACTTGTTCCAACCTTCAAACCTCAGTTTAGAAGTCTTCCTCCCAGAATTTGAAGCAGCTCTACATCTGCAGGTTAGTATAATAGAAACTGAGGCCTAGGGGGATCCAACTGGATTTCTGCTAAGCAAAAATGCTTCAAATTTTCCGGACATTTTTCTTTCATCAAAAGGAACTGGTTCACAATCGTAAATCACTGGTTGGCCAGCCAGAACAAAATATGCCACTCATAGTTGCAATTTAGTGTCATCTGCCTTTTCCTCTTTAGCCGGGTTATTTTCCACCCAAAATGGTCTCAACAAGTTGCAATTTACCCTATGTAAAGTTTCAAGCTCACCAATCGCTTCTAGCTCCAAGTCAACCAGCAAGTCACACTTTGCCTTTTTATAAGATTCTTGTTCATACTTCAGTATTTCACTGCCTAACTCAAGTTTCAGACTTTGCGCAAATCCCAAATTCTGCAACAAACAATCCTGCAAAGTTTGAGCTCTTAATTTTCCTTCCAATTGAAAGTCAATTGTAAGGTCAAACTTCAGCTCTTCTTATGTTTTAGATTCAGCAATTCAGACTCCTTCTGAAATTTTCTAATATTCCATAAAAGAAAGAAAAAAAACAAATTTATAAAAGAATAAGCAGCAATGCATAAAAAAAATATATTAGGACTGAAAATAAAGAATAAAAAAGAAAGAATAATTTGTCATAAAGAATATTAGGAAAAGCTTGTTGACATCTAAGATCTAGTCTTGATCAATCGGAAAAGCTCATTGATTTCACCAATTAGTTTGCCTACATTCATGACCGTGGTAGCTATTTTGCTCCAACGAATAAGAAAAAAAAAAAGGTTGACAAATAAAAAATAAAAATGAATAAAATTGGATCAGAAAAATACAAATAAAATTGGAAGTAATACAAAAAAGCAAAAAGATAACAAAAAATTGGAAAACAAAATAATTTGCTTTTAGTTGTACAACTAATCTGCTTCTTATAGAATACTCTAAATTATTTGTCTATGTTCAAATTTGATCACCTCAAATAAGCTTTATGGAATTATTTAGCACCTTTATCGTTCACAACCTACGAAAACAGTGAATCCTCTAAGGGAAGCATTTTGTGGCTCCTCCCTTGTTTGGAATTAAAAGCCTAAGGACCGAATTTGATTAAGGCGTACTCTGGAATTTAATTATCAAAGAAAAATCCTAGAATCCTAGGATTTGGCTGACTCCTTTAAGGGCTAGGAATCCTTTAAGGAATTGGATTTGATTGAAGATGGTCTTGCCCTACAACAAATGCGCATTCGTTATAAATAGGAGAGGACCCTTCTGCCGACTTATTTTCCTTTAAATCATCACTTATGGCTTCCCCGAACAACTTCAGCGAGTAGTTGGAGAAGTGCCTCCTCCAAAGCAACAAGGAGGAGGCTTTCCGATTCATCGACACCATCTTTTCGGTGGCTGCAACAAAGTGGCCTAAGGAGTTGTCACGCCCTGAAACCCATCCTAGGAGTGTTGGAACGGTAACACGCCACATACTCAAGAAAATAAATTTTTCCTAACCATGCAAGATTACATATTTCAAAATAATTCTAAACTTATAAAATTCAACTTCTGAGAATAAGTGGCAGAGCAACTACAATCCTTGAAATCGAAACATAATATCAATCAACCATAACCTTAACTTAAATCTTTCTTCAAAGTCAAAGAAAAGCTAGCCTATGTATTGAAAAATAACTATTGATTACTTACCAAAGAAATGTTTGAGCTTTAGGAGGAGAGAATGAGTGTTTTAGAGTAAGTAAGTGAAATGAGTGAAATGGAGACTAAAATGGAACTTGTATGACCAGCCATGGGTGTATATATAGAGTGAAACCATGTGATTCACATGGGGGTGATTGGGACTGTGGGAGACAAATTAGGATACAAATTGGAAGACTTATGTGGGTAGTGGGTGAGATAGTCAAAAGTAGATGACAAATTGGAAGATTTGTGGGTAGTGGGTGAGATAGCCAAAAGTAGGTGACAAATTGAAAGACTTGTGTGGGTAGTGTGTGAGATAGTCAAAAGTAGGTGACAAATTGGAAAACTTGTGTGGGTAGTGAGTGAGATAGTCAAAAGTAGGTAACAAATTGGAAGACTTGTGTGGGTAGTGGTTGAGATAGTCAAAGTAGGTGACAAATTGGAAAACTTGTGGGTGGTGGGCTAAATTTGGTTGGGTCATTACAGGAGTTGCAGCAAAGAGTGCCTCAGATCCTGGAGAAGGTCCACGAGACTACTGATCAAAATCCTCCAAGCAACGATTCTGGGCAGAGCGGATTGACTATGGCAAAGGAAGAGAAGGCTGATGAGAAGAAGAAGAAGAGATGCATCATCAGGCTAAAGATTCCGGCCTTGCGTGAGAACCAGGCAAGCCTTGTCGAGTCTGACCAGAAAGTCAAGAAAAAGACGTTGGCAGAGAACGAAGAAGATCAGAAGGCAAGGAAGACAACAGCGGGTCAGATGATGAGGACGGTTTCGCAGCAGAGAGAAGCAGACAGGACTGCGAAAGCTGCGCTGCCAACTCCTGTTTCCGATGAAGACAGATTGGAAGAGAGCATCAGGAAACTGAATCAACAGTACCGTGCTGCACAAGTTAACAAGAGAAAGATTCAGATGGTGGAGTTCCAGAAGAACGAGATCCCCTCCTTCGGGAAAGCAAAAGCCATCCCCTGCAGCAAGAAAGCGAGGAAGACAATCGCCCCTCATTCGACCTTGACTTCCTGGATCGACAAGCAAGCTGCAAGAAGGGTGTGGTGATCCATGGATGGGCAGCTCAACTCAAATCTTGAACTTGTAAATTAATCCACATACATGATTTGAAAGGCTTCTCTTGTACCCTTCTTTTTGACATATAGTGGAATATAATAGTACTAACATTTGATTTCTGCAAGAATCTATGACTTCAATTATTGTATTGCCACAGCTAAAAATCAACCATGAGTTGAAACATAGATCAATCATCAATGAACTCGGTATCACTACGGGAAATCACTGGCAAAGGCACTGAATTCTATTTCAATGGGTTTGTCTCTCTTTTCTCAAAGTTAAAAGCACACAACACAACTTCTGTTAAAACAAGGACTAGGTTCCAAATATAATGTGCATCCCAAATTCACCATTTTTTTTGCTGATACCAGTCCTTATCTTCCTTGCAGAATAACTTTATGAAGAGGGGGAATTTGTGGAAGAAATCATAAGCCCGTGGCTCCTGGAGGAAGTGAACTTGGCTTTTTTTTTTTTGTTGAAGATTTTCAATACCTATCTTCCTTTTGCAGGCAAGAGATGCTTAAACTAATTTTTTGTTGGGGATAGTTAATGACACAAGTTGCTTAAATAGAGTGAACTATATTATGATTATCCACTCCTTTGTCATCTTTCTTGTTAATTAAGTTGCTGCTTAACAAACATGATGCACTTCTCTCTGTCTGTCATATGTTCTTAGAATCCACACTTTTTGATTTATAATGAAGAGATAAAATTTTTGAGGTGAAATTGTTGTAAGCTCAGCGCAAAGCATGAAGAGGATTAATCAAGTAAATTAAAGTGCAGAGAAAAGAACTACGAGTGTACTTGGTCATACTCTCTGTTGTGCTCCTAGCTTTCAAAACATCATATTGGAAGGCAACCTAGTAATTTTTCTTTGCTATAAACTGAACCATCCAAAGTGATTAGCATGGCTGTAGTGTCTGAATAAAAAAGACAATAGCACCCTCTTGCTGTTAGAGAGGGTGAGGGAGGTGAAGTTGCTTTTTGGATCACATTGCTTCCCAAGGATACTTGATCTCCCTATGTTCTCCGGATGTCCTGATTTTTCTGTGTTTCTGTCCTAATCATATAAGTGACTGTGCTTATCATTATAATTGCACAAGTTTTGCCTGCAGAAACAAGCAGAAAAAGCAATGACGTCGTGTTTGACAATGGGAGGGCATAATCCTTTGGACACGGTAGTTCTCTAAACTGGCTGCAAGAAATCTGTTAAGGAATGGCTTAAGGGAACAGATGGGAAATGATTGTTCCTTCTAAGGGAGAAAGAGCTTGCATTGAACAAAGGACTTCTTCTATCCCAAAAGAATAGAACTTATCTTAGTTTCACAAAGTTTACGAATGTTGTGCAACTTAACTATTTTCAGTCTGTATATTCATTACCCTCCTAGGGGCACATGCATATCTTCTTTGTAAATGTATGTTGAGTATCATTCATATCAGGATGCTAAATACTTTTGAAAAGTTCAATCACTGATTTTTTTTAGTCCTGATTAAGGTGATGACTATTAATTATGTGTAGAAGTTAGAAACACAACAGGTATCATGATTATTGTCTCGACCTTTATAATTACTGATTTTTTTGTGTCCTGATTAGGGTGATGACTATTTATTTAACGACAAAGGCCGCATAAAACGACGTTTTCCCAATCAATGGGAAGGCAAGAATCGTTTAAAGAGGATTGAATGGAATCAGCAGGGATGCTCTGAAGATAGAAAATAAAATCAACTCACTTCTGAGCTAATCTGTACTAACAGGTCAGTAGCTACTTATATTATGTGATAGTCAAGAATCAGTTATGAATTTATGGAAGTTGACATAGTACAAATAAGCTCCAATGATTGTCTAGCTCTCGGATTTTTCACATTAACCTTGGAGCATCCTACAATATTTTTCATATGCAGGACATTGATTTTCAACAAGCACAATCGTTTATTAATTTCTCTGTCATTTCATTCTAGAGATAAGGTTTCAACAAGAAAACAGAAGGAAACTAAAGCATATTATTCTTCCCCAAGGACCATGTGAAACCAATAAAACAAATATTCACTTCATCAAAAAAGGTGTTTGGGAAGATGGTCCAGTACAAAGTAGTAACAAGAAGAAGCCACCATGTCTACATAATAAAACCATGCTTGCCTCCAATAAGGATTTATCCACAAAATCGTGACAACGGCTAATAGGGCAATAACGTAAGAGATGACGAAACTGGTGTAGAACATGTCCATGACTGAAAAATCAGCATCTTCTGTAGCGTCCGCCATGGGATTTCGGGGTTTGACAGTTCCAGAGCAGTTTCTTTGTAGTGGCTCCCCACAGAGGAAAGGATTGCCCTTGTAGCTACTCTCATCAAATGTTGCAAACTGTGCTACTCGCTGAGGTGTACGGCCAGACAAATTGTTGTACGAAACACTGAAAAATTCTAAGAAGTGCAATTCAATAATCTGAGCAGGGATGCTCCCACTCAAGCAATTATTAGAAAGATCCAAGCTCTCGATTTCCTTTAGATTTGAAAATGTCGTGGGGATTTGCCCTGTCAAGCTATTGTGGGACAAGTTTAGTGCTTGCAACTTGTTAAGGCTTCCAAGTTCTTGAGGGATCTCACCTGACAAATTGTTGGAAGAAAGATCGATTCCAGACATGAAGGTGAGGGTTCTCCCCTTGTAAGAGTAAGAGATACTCTTGGTCGTAAATTCTATTGGCCCTTCAATTGAAACTGCTTCCCCCTTGTTCTGCCTTTAAGAGAAATCGTAATTTCTATTGGCCCTTCAACTAGAAAAGAAGACATCGGTGGTAAAGCAAATGCTGGCTTGGAGCAGCATGGTAATCTTCATAATATCTAGAAACTTCACTTAGGGTGATAATATGTAGGCAAGGAGGAATAGGACCAAAAAAATTGTTGTGAGAAAGATCGACCAAGCTCAATTTATCCAACTGACATAACCTCCTTGAGATCATTCCTTGGAGACCATTGTTGTTTAGAAACAAGAAGCTCAACTGGGGAAACTTGTTGATGCACTTAGGGATACTACCAGTGAACTGATTGTGGCTGAGATCTAAAGTCACCAACATGGAGCTGTTGCAAAACTTATCTGTCAGTGATCCTCTCAGCCTGTTTTTAGACAAATGGAGCTGTGACATCTTAGACGCGCTAAGGCAAGACGGTAAAATGCCTGATAAGTTATTGCTTGAAAGGTCCAGTATTTCGAGATCAACTAGTTTGCATAGCTCGGCAGGAACTGGACCTTCAAGAGAATTGTTGGCCATGATAAGCTGCTCCAATTGTGACATATTTCCTATCCAGGTTGGAATCCTTCCGGATAAACGGTTATTGCTAATATCTAATCTTGTTAATGAATCACTCAATTCCGTTTGGATCTTTCCGACTCCAGTGAAGTGATTTCCATCCAACAGCAACTTATCCAGACTTGTTAAGTTGAAATTTGAAGAGAATATTTGGCCTTGCAGATTATTGTTTGACAATCTGAGGACTTCCAAGGAGTAGCAGTTCCTAGTCAAGTGCTCGGGAATGACGCCGGACAGCCAGTTGTTTGATATGTCCAACGATTTCAGCAATTTCATGTACCCAAATGAAGAAGGAATGTTGCCTTCAAATAAATTATTTGACATGTCAAGGGAGACCATCTGTGGGAAATGTTCTCCAAATTGTTCTGGAATATGCCCAGTCAAAGAGTTGGAAGAGATATCTAAGGAGAAACCGTAGGTCTGAATAAAGAACGGCAACTTTTGTAATTTGAAGGTAAAGTTATTCCAAGGGAAATTTGGATTGTTTAAAAATACCCTTTTTGATGTCTCATAATTAAAAGTCGACAAATTCAAATGTGAGAAGTGAAACAATTGAAGAGGGCCTGAAAGGGAATTATTGGAAAGATCTAACAACTGTAAGTTGGTATTTCTTTCCAAAAGCCAAGTTGGGAACTGCCCCTTCAAATCCATGCTGGAGAGTGAAGCATATTGCAAATGGTTTTGGTGGCGAAGGAATTCTGGAATAAATCCTGCATCTCCACAACAAGATAAGTCAAGAGTTTGCAGTTGGAATCTTGGGAGCGCAGAAGAAGGCAGTAGCTCTGTTTCTTGATAGATTATGTTATTACCCAAGTTAACATACTTGAGTTTGGATAGGTTGAAGAAAGATTTAAGCGAGCTGGGCACTCTCAAGAAATTTTCGGAAAGATCAAGATATCTAATGGATGTTAACCTTCCAAGGGGGGATGAGGATATATCACCCGAGAATTGATTGGAAGAGAGATCCAAATCCTCTAGTGATGTTATATTTGAGAAACACCATGGCAAGCCGCCTTTGATGAAATTGTCCCTGAGGTCTAGTTGTTGGAGATGCGTCAAACTGCACAAACCTGTAAAGTTGAAGTGCTTTAGATTTTGGGTTGGTTTATTGTAACATTCCTAAATTTCAGCTTAAACCTTTTGGGTGCTTTGAATAGTTCCAATGAACCACTTACTTGTGATGTTGATTAATGTACTGAAGCTGTTCTTTGCCAGACCCAGGGACTTGAGGGATGAAAAGCCAACACCAAAAGATGATAAGATGGTATCATTGAGGTCATTGTAACTCAAGTCAAGGACTTGTAGATTGTGCAGACCCCTTAACTTATCTAAACCTGCAATTTATCAATTGCTCCTTGTTAAAACCTGCAATGTTTATAGGAACCATATAGTGTAGCATGAACAAGCAAAATTGAGAATTAAGCACCTTCGTTCCGAACAAAACCGCAAGTTGATTGAATGACAAGTCAAGTTTCTTCAGTTCTTCGAAGGGAAGAAACAAAGATATATTCTAGTACCGGCGACTGTCTGATAACACGAAGTTGTTGGTAGAATAAAGAGATAGAATGGTGACGCGACCAGTGGTGGCGTCACACTCGACCCTGTCCCAACGGCAGCAATCTTCATCCTCCGCCCAATCGCCGAGAGGATTTTGGCAGTCGTCGGAGGGTAATTTGTACCGGAGGCAATCGGTCTCCTCGTGCGGCCAAAGAAAAGCTTTTAATTGCAAGAGGGCAACCTTCTCCTGCTCCCAACACCCGTCACACACCACCCACTGCCACTTGCGCATATACAGTATCAAAGTTATCATCAGCCACACCCATTTTGCTCCCATCATCCCTCAAATCACTTTTTCCTTTTTGCTTCTTTCCTTGTAGACAATCTGTGTATACTGGAGGTCGACTTTTATATTGCAAATTTACCATAATTTTATGGAAAGGAAAAAAATAAAACAAAATGAAAGAACTGCTTAATGAATTTCCAGCCACTTGCTTGCAATCAACTCTTGCAAAAACGTCAACAAAAAAATGATAGTTAATGAGAAAGGACGTCATGTGAATGGAACGGAAGCCATTGAGATTTGAGAAGCAGGGGAAAGAAAACCTTCACCCATAAATCACGTACTTTCCTCAATTTTCAACAATAATTTCTTTAGGATAAATTTTTATAAACATTTCCTAACGTTTAATTATCATTTTATTTAGCCTCGAACCGTTTAATTATTTAGTTTTGATATGGATTAATTTCAAATACTTCTAAACCATGTGGGCCAAAATTCTAGCTGAAAAACACAATTCCCTTGATCATATTAATGCATTCTAGTTATTTTGAATCTTTTATATTTGTGTGGGCAATTTTAGAATAATATAGAAAGTCTAGGGTGCTTTCATAATTTTCTTCATTAGGTTATTTATATTTCATGTATATTAGACTAGGTAGCAGCTGCAACAAGCTTGGTGGTCTCTTCTCCGACTCTCGTTTGTCTCCTCCATCTTCTCCATGGCCTTGTCAGGCTAATTTATTTTATTTTTTATTGAAGAAGACTGAAATCCCGAATTCTTCAACACTGTGAAATTAAAGTTATTTTTATTCAATCAATTAATACTTTGAGTATTGAGTGATCTTCTATGATTAATTTCATAATTGTTTCATTTATATACTAGAAAGCCTATTAGTTGTTATTCAAATTCAATTTACTATTGGGTTAGAAATTAAATCCGTAATTGTTTGGTCTCTCTAATCTATGAAGCAACTAAGGTTTATTGATTTCCTTCGCCATAAATCATTAGGTCTTAAAAAGAACATTCAATTAAATTAAATGCAACCACTTGTGTTTGTGTTATTTAGTTTCATTGATCTCTATAATTTTTAATGCAATTGTTAAATTATATCGAAGCACTTAACAATTAGGGTTAATTGGACCACTTGTTTTCTGATTAACTACGACTAAGGAGGGATAAGAAGATAGCTCCAACAATGAATATTCAAATGTTTAATTGATCTATCTATGCATCGATGATCAGTTGTAGGAATTCAGTGGTAGATGTTGACTGATGCCAAGGTTTACATTCTTGATTGTTTTGTTGATTTCTTACTTGATAAGTTTCTTAATTTTTGTTCTTTGATTATTTTTAATTTTATTGTTGATTGCAAACAATCCCCTCTAATCTTTTATTTCAGTTTTCTATCAAGAAACTTTCGGTTAAAAATTTCCCTTAAGATTCGACTTGGTTTCACTACTATAATATAAATTTATTTATTCTGAGTTGTTAGTGATGCCAGAATTATTTTTTGCGGTTTCGACTACCAACCACACATCTTACTAAAATTATAATTATGACAATAAAGATTTATAGGCTACATTACTGGTATAGTACATTGGAAAGATGATTTATAGATACAAATAAAAAAGGTAACATATTTTAGGAAAAAAATCACAAAGTGGCTTATATTTTGCCCAAAGTTGGGGTGGCAATGGAGTCGGTTGGGCAAGGGTATGCCCAATCTGCCATTTGTGCATGTGGATTCTTGTTGAAGGAAATTTAGTGCACAACTAATGAACGTACACAACTAATGAACACTTTCATTTCCAAGATATATAAATAAATGTGAAATTGAGGCGTACTCTATTATCACTCAGGAATTGAGTGATAATCTCCTCCATTACAGACAGCTCTTTGACCATGTTGAAAAAGATGTGACTTGTTACGCACACCTAGGATCATATATTTAATCAACTTGAAAACAAGTAATTAAATATGTGAATCCGTTTATTGAATTTAGAAATCACTTTTACTAACTAAATTTCAACACTTGTTTCCCGTGAAGTGGTGGGTTTTTGCTAGTGGGTGAAATTTTTTACCTACACCTATAACCTGTGGGTAATTCATATCCACGAGTACTTTGTGCCCACCTGATTCCTCCATCAAAATTACACACTTTATGGGTTTGGGGTTTATCACTTCAAAAAAGGCCAGTGCTATGCGGCTAATCTTACTATTGTTATCTGATCAAAGAGGTGACATCAATGAGCACAAGCTCACCAGTGGTCAAGAAAAGTATGACTAATGGGGTGTGTATGAAAAATATTTAAATTACACACTTCACAAGTATGATAGGTAGGCGGGGATGGATTAACCCATCATGGATACCCTAAACCTGTTACTCATTTGTACCCACTAGACAGGTATATTTTGAGAAAACCTACCCTGGAACAAAGTTAGGCATGGCTCCATCTGAATTATTCGAAGAGTAATAGTTATTGAATACCAAAGATTTTTCATAAAAACAAGTAGTCCCTCCATCCCATAAAACATGATGCATTTATTTGGGCACAAAGATTAATGTGTGTGTAATTTATGGCATTTTTTTCATTTGTGCCCTTGAAAAAAAATTAAAAAAATCATTTTTGGGTAATGTGTGGTGAAAGTTTAAATGATGATTAAAAAAGAAAAAATTTCTTTTAAGTGTTTTATGTAGTTAGAGTTTGATGAATATTAAAAAAGAAAATGTTCTTTTTAGTTTTTATGTAGTAAGAGTTTAAATAAGGGTAGTAAAATAAATTGAATGTTAAAAACTTTCTAAAAAAGGAAAAGCTCTATTCTTTTTGGGACGGCAAAAAAAAAATTCATTTCATCCTTTTTGGGACAAAGGGAGTAATACATGTTTTTTTCTTGTCAAAACTTAAGGTTGTTATATCATATAAGCTTATTAGTCATGTTTCCTAAAAGGTTCCTAAAGGTTATCAGCCTTCAGGTGCTACATAATTGGAATAGTACAAATAGCTAATCGGGCAAACTACTAGTCAACCTGAGGGGGGGGGAGAGATGATATGATTAAGGCCCAGATGATGTTTTCGAGGGAAAATCCTCCAACGGTCAAGTTAGCATTCCAAAAGTGTTCAAAATAGTTATGAAAAGTTTGGTTTTGAAAGCATACCTTAAAGGTACCATGGGAGTCCTCTTTTATGGAGTCGGATGATTCGTTCAGATTAGGAAATTTCTTTGATGTAGGATTTTCTTTCTATGTAGGACTCTGATTCCTTTCTGGGTTAGGTGTAGGCCTGCTAGGCTAAATTTCTAATGAATCGAGCCTAATAGGAGTCATTCCTAGTCTATGTCCTGGTGTTAGACGGAGTTTTTAAAGATGATGCATAAATATATGAAAAGTGACACACTTTAGGACATAAAAAAATTTATAAAGCGACCAATATTTTGCTTCAAGTTACTACAATAAGGTGTGTCCTCTTCAAAAAATGGAGAACTTACAATAACATCATTTAGTTTGACCTAATCTATACTTTACCCTGTTATTTTTGGAAACCTACATTTTTCCCTCTACTTATTTTATAGTATCAGACAATATCTTATAGAAACCCAGTTTAAGCTGCACAATAGTCATCTTATAATAATTTAATTTCTTCCAACATTCTTCTTACAGTTAATAGATATTTTAAATTATCATTTTTATTCTCTATAAATACAATTCTCTCTTTGTAAATGCAAATCAATATTTTTTAAATTTCAATTAACTATGAAGAAAATATCAAGGGTTAATATCACTGGTTGTCCCTAAACTATTCTCATTTTGCTTAATCGTCCCTAGGGATGGCAATTGTGTGGGTCGGGTTAGGTTTGGGTCAGGTCATTCAAGTTTGGGTCTAGTCGGTTTAGAATGAATTCGGGTCCAGGTCGGGTCATTTGGGTTCGGATTGATTTTAGGTTGAGTTGATTTCGGGTTCAGTTTCGGGTTGGGTTAGGTTTATTTAGATTCAGTTTCACTACATGTTATGTCAATTTCAATCTCGTGTAACTTTAGGTAAGTTCAAGTCAAATTCGGGTCAACCTTTGTATACGCTCGGGTTACTGGTATGTAGGTCAAAACAATTGAATCGATTCATTTTTTTTTTTCAATTTTTGTTAAAATTTAAATTAAAATTTTTGATTTTTTGTGTGATTTAATTTAAATTAATTTTTCATTTTTAGTATATTTAATTAAAATATTCATAAAAATCTTCTTCATTATAGTTTAATACATATTTAACTAATTTAACATTGTTAGTAATATTTGATTATTTTTCTAAACTCATACTCTTCAACTATCACAGTACAGGTCATTCAGATCCTCACCCACCTATCACCCAAATATACACTACAATAATTTTTCTATGCTTATATTTCAATGAATTTTCTTTGAAATTACTACAAAATGCAAAATAAGTTCACTATTAGTGACTAAACTATAAAATTTGAAAAATTTTGGGTGAAAGTACAAAGATTTCAAAAGTTCAGGGACCCATATTGTAATTATTAGGGGTGATTGAAATGAAATTTTTAAAATTTAGGTATCTTATTGCATTATACTTAAAAGTTTAGGGATGAATGTTGTAATTTTAACAATTGCCTATTAAGATCGTTGAACTTACTAAATATAAAAATTACTTCTTTTGAAAAAATTCAAATATTAGACTTACTAAATATGGAAATTTCTTCCCCAAATATGATACTTGCAATATATATAAGTCCTTAAAAAATTGAAGTTACTAAATATGGAATCCCTTTTCAAAATATGAGAATTACTAAATATGAACATCTGAAAAAAATAGAACTACTAAATATGAAAGTCCTTTCCCCAAATATGAGACTCACTAAATATGTAAGTACCAAAAAATGGAAGTTACTAATTACAGAAGTTACCACACCTAAATATGGGACATACTGAATATGAAAGTCTAAAAAAATGGAAATTATTAAACATGGAAACCTCCATGTGTTAGGACTTACTAAATATGGAAGATAATGAAATAGGAAAATTAAGGTTTATGGTGAGGGTTAAAACCGGGTTCTGTTTGGTTTAGTCATCGGGTCATCTTGGGTTCAGGTCAGGGCAATCTCGAGTTTGGGTCATTTCAGGTATGAGTCAATTCATGCTCGGGTCATTTCGGGTTCGGGTATTTCAGGTTTAGACCATTTGGGTTCAGGTTTTCTCATGTTTCCCTTTAATTGGGTTTGAGTTCAATTCAAGTTAAGTACAGTCGGGTTCAAGTTGTTTACTTTTTTGTCAAATCAGGTCATGTCGGACTTGGGTTTGGGGGTTGAGTCAGATTTTTCCATCCCTAATCGTCCCTAAACTATTAATTGTTGAATCTATCGTTCTCAAGCTATTTAGTTGTTACATTCGTTGTGTTGTCGTTATACTATCTGTTAAAAGTGATGGAAATGGCCGGAAAAATGCACAATTACCCCTAAAATTTAGAAAACTTTCTATCTGAGTCCTAAAATTTTAGAATTTTCAAGTTCAGTCATAAAACTGTAAAAATATGCATTCTCTATTTAATTTCTTTCCACATTTCTTCAAATTAAGCATGAATTTCTTGTCTTTGCTTTAATAAAATTTTTATAATTGAATTTTAATTACGTATTTATTCTTGTTTCTTTAATTTTTTTCACTTTAGTTTTTAAATCTTTTTCTTTGAAAGCTTTTTTTCTTTTATTCTTCTTCTTTATTTTTTGTTGCTGCCTCATCCTTATCACTTTTTTTTACATATATTTTCTTTTGTTGATCTTTTATTTCCTTCAATTTTCCTATTATTTTTTTACATTTATTTTGCAAATATTTTTCTTTATTTCATCTTTCCTTTTTCATTTTCTAAAGTTTATTATTTCTTTTTTTTTCTCTTCTTTTTTTTTTTGACAAATAACATTTCACAATGGAACATGCTTTGTTGAATCTTATTCATGTTCATTTAATTTTAGGACTTAGACTAATTTCAAATATTCTCACTCATTCCAACTTACTCTTTTGGATTTACTGTATAATTCATAAAGAAACGTGGGAAATTTAACTCTTTTTTTCTCTTGTTTGAATTTAACAAATAATTTCTATAGGAACTTAGGAAATTTAACTTTTTTTCTCCTTTTTCATCGTTTACAAATATAAAAGAAAGAATGAAATTGAAAAACAATATGTAAAAAAAATAATTGAATTCCGTTACAATTATGAACAACAACATAGCAGAGAGGTTCAGGAGAGAATCTCTTTCACTTTATAATAAACAAGAAGTTGAAATTATAAGAAACCCAAACATAAATTAGAACCATACATAAATCTAGGGGGAAAAAAGAAAAATAGAAGGATAAAGATGAGCAATCTCAACCATATCTTGAAGGGATGAAAAAATGGTACTCCCTTTATTTTATATTAGTTGGCCCTTTTACCTTTTTTAACTAAAGTTTAACCTGAATATATTCATGTTAATATGTGTTGAAAAAAATTCTTAAAAATGATATTTGAAAACTATCATTTTTGAAGTTCCATTTTCACATAAAAAATTCATATTTTTATGATAAATTTTAAAAGAAATAAAATTATAAATTAAGTGCTATGAATAGTAAAAGGGACATCTTTTGTGAGACAGAAGGATTGTGTAAATTTCTTAAGTTCCTCTATAAGTTTCAAGCAAGGGAAAAAAGAAGTTAAATATCCCAAATTCACTTATGAATTATACAGTAAATTTAAAAGAGTAAGATGGAATGAGTAAGATTTTTTTTTTCAAATTAGTCTAAGTCCTAAAGTTAAATAAATATTAATAAGACTCAACAAAATATGTTCCACTGTAAAAGGTTATTTGTAGGAAAAAAAAATGAGTGAAAGATGAAATAAAGAAAAACATTCACAAAAGGAATATAGAAAAATAATAGGGAAATTGAAGGAACTAATGGATCAACAAAAAAACAAAAGAAAAAATAGTTGTAAGGATGAGGTAGCAACAAAAAATAAACAAGAATAAAATAAAAAATATTTCAAAAGAAAAAAGACTTAAAAACTGAAGTGAAAGAAAAAAAAAGGGAAAAAAATTAAAGAAACTGGAATGAATACTTAACTAAAATTCAATTATAAAAAATGTATTAAAGCAAAGCCAAGAAATTAATGCTTAATTAGAAGAAACCAAGAGAGAAGTTAAAGAGAGCATACATATTTTCATAGTTTTATGACTGAACTAGAAAATCGTAAAGTTTTAAGACTCGAATAGAAAAATTTTCTAAGTTTTAGGGCTAACTGTGCATTTTTCCTGCCATTTCCGTTACTTTTTAACTGCGGGTGTAATGGCAAAATGATAAGTGCAACAATTAAATAGTTTGAAGATGATAGATGTAATAGTTGATAGTTCTTGGACAATTAATCAAAATGGAAATAGTTTAAGGATGACCAGTAGTATTAACCCAAATATCAAAAATTTTGAAATTACTATAATGTAGTTACTAGACACTTTAAATTGAGGTTTCAAAAATTGTGTCAGATAGCATAAAGAAAGTGAAAGTAAAGTGTAGGTTTTTATAAATATAGAGGTAAAGTGTAGGTTAAGTCAAATCTTAATCGGTGGTTTATATAATTTTCGATAAAATTTCAGCTGCAATCCCTCAACCTTTTTTTATCCTAATTAGGCCCTGAAGCTTCAATTATCCTATTAAAGTCCCCTGACTCCACAACATTGTAGTAGACTTTGGTCGGTTCTTTCATCAAATCCAGTGTTACGCTTAATGGAATATGATTATGCTTCCCCGGTAGGGCCGGTAGCCACCCAAACTCATTAGAAAATGACATATAATATAAGACTACTTATCCTTTATTTCTAATAAATAAGCCCGCAAAATTTTCATTTGGGAAAGTAGAAAAAGCAGGTGAGAATGTAAACCCGTACAAGAGAATATTTTTCAAACATCCTACACTTCCAATTAAAATATTAGCTTTCTCAAGCATCCTACACTACCTATGAAAATATTTTCTCCCATGGCTTTTTAAATCAAAAGCTACTTCCAGTAGGTTTATCGCGAATTCGGTCACAAAATCAATCGGTTGGTTGTTTATTTAATCCACTTTCTAACTTATGAGACTTAGGCAGATTTAAGGACAATCTAATAAGTCTTAAAAAGTGGAAACGCTTGGAAAATAAACGCAACCGCGCTAGGGCTGTAAACGAACCAAACGAACACGAACAAGCCCTGTTCGTGTTCGTTCATTTAATGTTAAACGAACACGAACACGAACACGAACAATAAACGAACACATTTTCCTTGTTCGTATTCGTTCGTTTAGTTTTTGTATATGTTCGTGTTCGTTTGTGTTCGTTCGTTTATACAAGCTTAAACGAACACAAACGAACATAAACGAACACAAACGAACGAACACGTTCGTGAACATAAATAATAATAGGTTATAATAAATATATAATCTAGTATGTAGAGTGTACGTAGGGTAGGTAATAATAAACATAAATAATAATAGGTTATAATAAATATATAATATACGATATATAAAATATATAAAACAATAAATATATAACTAGACACTAATACATAGATACACAAACAAACGAACATAAACGAACGAGTAAATGAACGAACATAAACGAACACTAACCGAACATTAACCGAACAGTTCACGAAAGTAAATGAACGAACGGGACTTTGTTCGTGTTCGTTCATTTAACTAAACGAACATAAAAATCTGTTCGTGTTCGTTCGTTTAACTAAATAAACGAACATAAACGAACTCCCGCCGAACCGTTCACGAACGGTTCACCGAACGTTCTGTTCGTTTACACCCCAACCGCACTCAAGCACACTATTCTTACCCAAGGACGGCACCAAACCATTCAACCAATACTAGAAAATAATTTCCTCACTGTGGCTGTTTGGAAAAAATGGTCCAGTACAAGGTGGCCAATTATTAATGCGAATGGAAGTGGGAAGAACACGGACAACGGAAGTTAAAGCAGCACGCCTGACGCAAGACCTTGACTAGCCATTGACCTACAAAGCAAATATTACTCTTGATTAAAAAGCAAGCATTTTCTCCTGTCCTGTGTGAAACAAATAGTCTTTCCTTTTTTTTTTTTAAGTTCAACATGTTCTGTTTAAAGTTAACCAATTAAGCCAGGAGTTCATGCAAAAGCAAAATGACAAGGATACAAAATATTCCATTGTTATTACAAAATATCCGGTTACAAAATGGAAGCATGTGTCATATGTCATTACCAGATGAATTTGGGTCCACAATATCCTTAGACCAAACCAAATCTCCTTAACCTGGTAGCTGCTAAGGAGCAATCCATCCCACAGCACTGCTCAAGTAATGCTTCTTCAACTTCCTGCGTCTCTGGTTGCCTGACCAATACTGGTTGCGTAACACGAACGAGTCTGTTCCCACTTTCTTGCCGTCATCATTGCGGTTCCAGTGGTACAGCGCATGAGTCCTGTTCTTAGGCCTTGTTTGGCGTTAGCGTCAGCGATTAGCGTTAGAGTTTTAAAAAAGCTATCTAAGGGTAGCTTTTAGTTTTTAGCTTCAGCGTTTTCATCTCAACCGTTAAATAATTTATCTAAAACTATAATGCTGATGATAAAAGCTGTTCCCAAACGGAGCCTTAATCTCCAGCATTGAGTGTCCGTAGCTGGCTTCTCGGAAAGCAGAATAATCTGGTTGGGGGTCTCTAAATCTACAACACCAATAAAATTTTTTGCTGTTAAAGTTCCGAGATATCCTTGTATGAGGAGTTATAAATCTTTATTAGTCTTCATTCAGGCAAATTGTCATGGTCTCCTCAACATATGGAAACTCTAAAATATTTCGCTAACCTTGCTGCTAGACCTTCTTGATTTCCTCCATCTCCAACCGTAATGTAGACGGGTGCTGATTTATGAGGCACAGGTTAGCGTTCACCACTTGATACATTATAGCGGACATTTGAAATTCGATACTGAAATTTGAAATGAAAATATTTGTGAATAGTTCATGCGGTGAGACTAAGCAGACAGATAAATACTGTTGGAACAAAACGATGCTTGATGGTGCAAAACCAACTTACTCTAACTTAAAAATAGATGAAATTTTCTAATTGTGACCACTTTTAAAATAAAAAACTGGACCCGTTTCTGGTGATCAATTAAGTGAAACCTATAGTTCTTCAGAATGAATTTTGTAAAACTGAATAAAAGTGACCCAGGATCACATGTTTTGGTCTTCTGACAGTAAAAGATCAGTATGAAATATTGGTTTTTCTCAGGTAACAGTCTGTATTACAACCTGGTGATGTTCTTAGTATTTAGGGGAAGAGGGAAGTTGAAATTTGACAACAGAAGTTCTTAAGATTGAGGAAATAAGATTTTATTTTCAAAATTCTTCCTTTCCTGATAATCTTTTTCAAAATTCTTCATTTTCTGATTATCCTTTTGTGGGATTTGCTTAGTTGAGAGAGATACAAAAGGAAAAAAAAATTAGCAGCGAAGAACAATACCGATCTCTCATATGCATGAACATGACCTGCAAATACTACGTCAACTTTGTAATGGAGGAACCATTCCTCAAAAACTGTCCGCAGACTTTCACCCTCCATGAAGTGAGCTTCATTACTGCTGTACATTGGTACGTGCATTAGGACTATCAGCCAGGGTGTTTTCTCCCTATCAACCCTTTTGAGTTCTTCTTTAAGCCACATCCACTGAGGTGTGTATTTTACTACAAGAAATGGTTAAAAGTTCTTGATAAAATAAATTGTGACACAACAGAGCTACCTATAAAAACACAGGACAGCCAGAGAAATTTACCAAATGGGGAGTAACTGGATAACACGATTATGTGAGCAGATGCACGTCTAATGGCATACCACATCGGGCTGCTGCTATTGGAAGCAGAATAAGGTGTTGGGTACCGATGAAGATAGGATTTGAAAGGAACTATTTCCCCCTTCGTATATGAAACATGAACAGGTTAGGAACTTGGTATAAATACAAATGTTTCAGAGATAGAAGCAGAGATCCATAACAAAGTGTATCCTATTTGTCTGATTAAAAATCAGGATGGAGTTCACAGATAAGTATACTTGTTTTGTTACTATGCAATGATTATTGTACAACTACAACCAATAGATTTATCAGTGGAGCCTTTGAGAGTAGAAATTTTCTAAACAATGCATAATGTAGTCAGACATTCATCACATATTTACTTCTACATTTATATTTGGATTGCTAAACTTTGAAGCACTTCTTTTCTGTTCAACGAACTTCAAGAATCAGGAGGCCAAACGTAAAATGAAGATGAAGACTTGGAAGAAATAAAGATCACATAAACTGGATCACCCTTAGAATTCTCTACACTTATTAGCTCAATGAAATGAGCAACACGACATGAAACGTGATAGGTATGATAGGAATCATAGGTTATTCACTGTACCATAAAAAATAAAGTTATGCCAGATGGCTGCAACGGTCAGTGTCAATAAGCAAAAAAAAAATCATAGCATTACAAAGTAACACAGTTTTTTTTTTTAATAAAAAATATTTCTAAGGCCTTGATATTCATGAAAAAATATGTTGCATACTCTGTGCTTACCATGTAAGGCATGAATTCTATTTCATGGTTCCCAGCAGACTAACAAGCTTAGGGATTGGGTTTGCACATATACTAACAAGCTTCTGTTAATTTCCACAAGGAAGCCAGAATTAAACTTCTTTCAACCTTTTTGATAGTTACCTCAAGGCCATTAACAAGGACTTGATGAATATAACCGGACTTGTATTTGTAAAAGGAGTAGTTTGTCATTGTTCCTTCTGCGGTAGAAGAATACTTGTTCTCTGCTGTGCCATATTGGACTTCACTTTTCCCTGGTTTGTCAAAAGTGACCCATGAAATGATAACAGCCTTCCCATCATAGTCCCCTTGGGTAATATGAACCTACACAATAAGAAGTTATATCTAAGGAATAAGACTACAAGTATACTTCGATCACACAATCAGGCTGCGATAAGAAGCGAAATCTTGCTTCTGAAGTAGGAGTTTGTTAATCAGGTTTAGCAGCGCTTCAGTAACCTCACAAAGACATACTGCATAGGCAGCAAGGAGGTCCTGCATATTCCACATACATTTTCTGGTTCATCTTTGGATCTCCAGATTCTGAAAATATGCTTTTTAAGTTTCCAATTGGGAAATGGGATACATAGAACAAATTGTCTGGAACAAGGTTGTGAAGGTATGCTACAAATCCTTCCATTTATCACTTAAAAAGAAAAATAAAGAAAAAGCACCACAAAAAGCCCTCATTCTTTGCCCATCTTCTTCCTTTTTCCTTTATGGTATTTTCATGAATAACATTATATTTGTGCTTGAGAATTGATTGCTCTTGATCTCAAATCAAGGTACCGTTGGCAATCTAAAATATCCTCTGCAGCATGGAAAATTACCATATATATATATATATAGAAAAACAAAAAATAGAGCTTGCCTGCTGTGGTGCATTATATCCCTTTGGAACTTCAAATACTTCATTGCCAAGAGGAATGTCAACCGATGGCCACTCTGTACGAATGAATGTGCTTGTGATCCCAGCATTCCCGAAGTTCAGAAAGTTCAAGAAAACAAAGGATGCAAACATGACTTGAAGCGCCATGGATGACATCTTAATGTCGTCCATTTTTGTCGTGATAAATCAGCCAATAACCATGAGCCACCCCGTACATCCAAGACCAGAAGAATATATGGTGGTAAATGAAACAGGTCTAATTGGGAGTGCTGTTGGACATAATTGGGAATGGTGTGGTATTTGTTCTTCAGTGTTTGATCCTTAAAATTTGATAACGGGAAAATGATAGGTTTAATGTAGTTTGTTGTTGATCTCCTAGGTAATGATGCTGCTGCTTTGCTTTCATTTTGAAAGAAAAGCTTGGATCTGGTCTGTTGCACATTTGAGATTCCAGCTTTGGGAGGTAGATGGAGTGCTGGTCAGAACTCATCATATAGGCACTACAGATGTCTGCTTCCAGTGTTTAACGATCATTTCTAGTGTATTGCATGACATCGCAGTTATATTCCGGATTGCTGATTCATTTTAGCGTTCTGTGCCATACAGGATACCATACGAGATGCTGTTGAAGATTCCATTACATGGCCTGTCCGAAAAATTATTCCCACTATGCCTGGGGATTATAGGTGCTCCATTGTTTTTTTTTTTTAAATCCTTTTTCTTCTCTTCATTGCAAACCAGGTTTTTCACTTGTCGAATTAGTTGATAGGTTCAATGACCTTACTGGCAGACTTAGATATCTGAACAGTTTGAAAGAGAAGTGTTCTAAGGGGAGAAAGTACTTTAGTTTGTGGTCTGAGAGACATTTTGATCATTATGTACAGGGTATTTTGTTTTGTCTTGTTGGAGTTGGTATAATGGACAGATCTGCTAAGATGTTTAACAATTTGTTTGTTCTGTCGTCTCAGCAGTGAACTTCTCATAAAGTTTGTGAAATATTGATCAGAGGCATTCAGTGGCATTGCTGATAAATTAATTATTTTAGGGACTCGATTTATTTGCTTCTCCTCCTGCTTCATCACCCCTCCTCTGCATAATGGAGTTAATATGACCTTGTTCTTTCCTCCAAGTGACCTAGAGTTGAAACCAGAAGGACTACTAGAGGTGAAGCTTATCCAAGCAAGGAACCTGACAAACAAAGATCTTATTGGAAAATCTGAGCCTTTTGCTAAATTATATGTACGACCTCTACCTAATAGAACGAAACCAGCAAAACAATTTGGTTGAATATTTATTTGTTTCAAAGTTTAGATATATCATTTCTTCTTTCTTCCTTTTCATGCCTCCGGAATAATGATCTGAATCCCATTTGGAATGAACACTATGAATTTGTTGTTGAAGATGCTGAAACTCAGCACTTGGTGATAAAAATCTATGATGATGATGGTCTTCAGGCAGCTGAGCTCATTCGATGTGCTCAAGCACAACTAAGTGAACTTGAACCTGGTAAAGTGAAGGATGTCTGGTTGAGTCTGGTTAAGGACTTGGAGGTTCAGAGAGACAACAAAAACGGAGGCAGGTGGGATGTTGATTGATCGTCTCTCTCAGGCAGTCCAAGTGCTTTTCATTTTTTCCTTCTGCAACAGCTGGTTTTTATGTCTTGCATTATTGCTTGCTTGCCTGATGCTTTTAACTTGATTTTGGACAACCTGTATATGATCAAACTAACAGTGAAGTTTTCTAAAACTTGTAACTTATTTTTCTGTCTTTCACTGAAAGTGAATGAAATTGATGGTTGTTGAATAATTTCAATACATTGTCATGTTGCCACATAACCATATGTTTTCTACATGGGCTAGAATATACACTGGAAGTTTCAACAAAGCCCTCCTCATTTTCAATACAATACCACAAACAAATTGTTTCGGTTAGCCCTTGATTTCATAAAAAAGCTGGAAACCCTTCCTTTCATTACAGTAATAGGATGTAATAGTATATTACTCTCTCCGTCCCAATTTAATTAAAACATACTCCCTCCGTCCCGCATTGTTTGCACCATTTGTGTTTGGCACGGAGATTAAGAAATGATAAAATGTTGTGTATTTTTCCTTTTTTACCCCTGATTTGTCCCCTTTCTCTCCCCACGTGCAACCCCACCAAACCCGATTCAATCTTCAATTCCATCCACGCCTTTGATTCAGACTTCGTTTTGGCCATCGATTCCGTCCGTGATGTCGCCCTTGCCGGTACTTGTCGGGTCTCGTCATCCTCCGCGCCGCCGCCTAGTGTGAACGACGTCAATCATGGAAGCTGGGTTTGCCGTCCTCGATCTGCGGCCGTTGTCCACGATCGCTTCATCGCTCCTCGCGATCCACCGTCGTTCTCAATCTGTTGTCTTCCTCGATCGACCGTCATCCTCGATCCACCATCGTTTTCATTCCACTGCCGTCGTCGATCGTCCCCGTTCTTGGCGCTGTATCGTCGCTTCCTGAATCTCGGTGGTTGTCTTGATTGTCGGCAGTCCGCAAGCAACGACGATCTTGTGGCCAGCCTTCGTCGTCCTCATCGCCTCATTGATTCGGCCTCCTCCGATCTCCTCCGATTTTGCCTCCCCCGATCTCCTCCCCTCATTAATTCGGCCTCCTTCGCTTTTGTCCTTGTCTTCTGCTTCGCAAGCCGCACATCGCCCGCCGTCCTAGTCTCCTTGCTCTGTTGCCCTGACCTCTTCACTCCGTCGCCTGGTTGGCCTGACCTCCTCATCCCGTCGCTCGCCCCGATCTCCTCGCCTTCTCACCCGCCGCCCTGATTGGCCGGCACACCCATGCCGGCAGTGGCCAACAAAGGGATTGGACAAAACAATTGACAGTAGAGTAGATGGGAAAGGGTATAATTGTAAAATTATCTAGTAAAACTTACTTAAAAAGGAAATGATGCAAAGAATTTGGGACGGCCCAAAAAGGAAAGTGGTGCAAAGAATATGGGACGGAGGGAGTATTTTTTTTTATGTCCCAAAAGGTTGAAACGTTTCCTCTTTTGGAAAAGTTTAAATGATTAAATAATCATTTTACACAAAACCTAATAAAGACTCTTTTTTTAAAATCCACTCAATCTCTCATTGTACAAAATCAAAAAAAGAATCTTTTTTTTTTTACTCATTATTTAAACTTTTACTACATAAAAAATTAACACAAATTACATATATCTTAATCTCCGTACCCAGAAAAATGTTTCAACTAAAATGGGACGGAGGTAGTATTTTACTGTACACTTCTAATGAAGCTTCTAAATTTCAAATTAAAAAAAAAAAGATACAGTGATAATATGGTCCCACTGTTTGCATTTCACAAAAATTAAAAAAAAAAAAGTTTTAATAGTATATTCTCTTCATCCCAAATTTTTTACGTTATTTATTTTTTAAAATTAATCTCTGATTTTTTATTTTCATTATTTTAACATATAAATGAAAAACTTTTATATGTGAATGATAAATTAAGATTTATAACTTCTAAATATATTTTTTAAAACTTTTTTCTATTAAATATTAATATAAATAAATTTAAGTTAAATTATTAAAAAAATTAAATAAAGTAAATATAGTGGGAGGAATGGAGTATATAATATATACAAATATCATTACGTATACAAATAAATAAATAAATAAACTTTTCCTTAAACAAGCAATACCAACACCCACTGACGGTGGCACCTGACCCACCACCACCGTGCAGCCATACTGATGACTGAACAGAGAAGATCGATGAACACTTAACACAAATTATATATACCTTAATCTCCGTGCCCAGTTTCAACTAAAATGGGACGGAGATAGTATTTTACTTTACACTTCTAATGAAGCTTCTAAATTTCAAATTAAAAAAAAAAAGATACAGTGATAATATGGTCCCACTGTTTGCATTTCACAAAAATTAAAAAAAAAACATGTTTTAATAGTATATTCTCTTCATCCCAAATTTTTTACGTTATTTATTTTTTAAAATTAATCTCTAATTTTTTATTTTCATTATTTTAACATATAAATGAAAAACCGTTATATGTGAATGATAAATTAAGATTTATAACTTCCAAATATATTTTTTAAAACTTTTTTCTATTAAATATTAATATAAATAAATTTAAGTTAAATTATTAAAAAAATTAAATAAAGTAAATATAGTGGGAGGAATGGAGTATATAATATATACAAATATCATTACGTATACAAATAAATAAATAAATAAACTTTTCCTTAAACAAGCAATACCAACACCCACTAACGGTGGCACCTAACCCACCACCACCGTGCAGCCATACTGATGACTGAACAAAGAAGCTCGATGAACACTTAACACAAATTACATATACCTTAATCTCCGTGCCTAGAGAAATGTTTCAACTAAAATGGGACGGAGGTAGTATTTTACTGTACACTTCTAATGAAGCTTCTAAATTTCAAATTAAAAAAAAAAAGATACAGTGATAATATGGTCCCACTGTTTGCATTTCACAAAAATTAAAAAAAAAAACATGTTTTAATAGTATATTCCCTTCATCCCAAAATTTTTAAGTTATTTATTTTTTAAAATTAATCTCTGATTTTTATTTTCATTATTTTAACATATAAATGAAAAACCTTTATATGTGAATGATAAATTAAGATTTATAACTTCTAAATATATTTTTTAAAACTTTTTCTATTAAATATTAATATAAATAAATTTAAGTTAAATTATTAAAAAAATTAAATAAAGTAAATATAGTGGGAGGAATGGAGTATATAATATATACAAATATCATTACGTATACAAATAAATAAATAAATAAATAAATAAATAAACTTTTCCTTAAACAAGCAATACCAACACCCACTGACGGTGGCACCTGACCGGCTGACCCACCACTACCGTGCAGCCATATTGATGACTGAACAGAGAAGATCGATGAACACTTAACACAATCCGACAACGCAACAAAGGCCGTCCAGTGCGGACCACGACCACTGGTCAAACCTGGAGATTCATTTCCAGTGTAAAATTAGAAGAATGAATAAATTTCTTTTCTAAATCTCACAGTCAAGATATATACATATGCACACAAGTGTCTGATTAAAGATACGCAAGTCTTGGTGTTTTGGACATACATTCTGAGTTCGTCATCTATCACAGTACTTGAAGCCGAGGTCAAAGGATGAGTGATTCCTTGTTATACTTCTCCTTTTTTTGAAGTTCATAAATTATATGGATGATCAGTTGAGGTTTTGGCTTGCAGTGTTTGCATATAGAGGAAATTTTGTGTCATTCATGAAAGTTAATGGGGAAAGGTTTTATGTTTATGGGCTTTTTGTTGCACATACCATAGATTATAGATCATGCTAATAGTTGGAACAGTCCTTTATTTGAGATGAAACTAACTGGAGATTATACTTGTGATATGGGACCGTGCTATTTTGGTTGAATTAATTGTGTTTTGTTTCACAAATTGCTTAAAAGGAAAGGCAAGTGAACATGCCCTAAATTTAGCTTTTTCTAATGCTTCACAGTTTAGGAGTTGATTTTGTGAATGTTTTTTATGCTATATTTCATGGTAATTCTTGTCTTTCTGACGAGTTATATATACAAGTTTGAATATTCATTTTCGCTACAAACAGTATATTTTTTGTATAGGTGCACCTGGAGCTTTTGTACTGCCCCTCAGGCAAGGAGAACGGCTTTGCTAACCCATTTGCATCAACCGTCTCATTTACCTCTTTGGAAAAGGTTCTTAAAAATGGAGTCAACGGGACAGAAGCCATTGCAAATGGAAATAGCATCACACACAAGAAAAAGGAAGTCATTGTTAGGGGAGTACCATCAGTAACAGTGATAATTGCCGAAGATTTACCTGTTGCAGATTTTATGGGGAAGGCTGACCCCTTTGTTGTAGTCAGCATGAAAAAATCAGAGACTAAAAGTAGAACGAGGGTAAGGTCTGATTTATGAAATTGGAAATCCATTTCGAGATCTAATTCTTCCCAAGAAGGCTCGATCATGCAACTTGTCACTTTTCTCATACTTTTCTTTTATAGCATAAATACTCCTCTTGCCATTGAAATGTTTCTATAGCAACTTCCGAGTGTAGCCTCACCATGATTTTTCAACGTTGCACCTGCTTGTAATGAATGTACAGAGTGGGCATTATTTAAAGGGGCTCTGCTGTAGGAGTTTGGATTAAGATCTAAGACATTTTCTTCTCATGTTGTTAATGACAGCTTGAACCCGGCCGGTATGGAACCAAACCTTTGACTTTGTTGTGGAGGATGGATTGCATGATATGCTAATGCTTGAACTTTATGACCATGGTGGAGGATGGATTGCATGATATGCTAATGCTTGAACTTTATGACCATGACACATTCGGGAAGGTATGCTAGTTTCTACTTACAATCCAGTTCTTTATCTTCTACTGTTTGCCTAACTTGGATTGAGCTGGTTTCTTCTAGATACATATTGTAGATAGCTTTTATTTCCTGTGTCTATGAGGGGCCATGATCTGCACTGGTTTTTTGTTTATTGTACAAATTGAGAAGTTCGATATAGATATAGTCATCGGTGCATACCTTGAATTTGAAGCTAGCTTGGGTTTCATATCTCATCAATACCATCATCATGTCACACTACACCTTATTTCCAAGTTTCCAACTATAGTATGTTTTTAGAAGTCATAGTGACACTATAAATTTATAAAGAAGGGAAGTGACGAAGTATTAAAAAATGATACTGGGACAATAAAAGAAAGGAAGATACTATGATGCTACAATGACAGATGATATTGCCTTGAATTGTGCAGGATTACATGGGTAGGTGCATTTTGACATTGACCCTGGTGTTATTGAAGGATTTGTTCAAGAAAGGATATAGATAAGGATAAATAAGGATCAGACCTTTATAGGCATTATACGTATTATACTTGTAATTATCCTGTAAGCTTTCTCGAGTCATAAGTTTGTGTATATGTATGCAAGTCATGAATGAAATCGTAAGCTAAGCAATTCAAGCTTTTCTTCATGGTATCAGAGCCAAACCTGATACTCTCACACACATAAAAAGGCGAGTACTCATGGTTTCATCAAGAATGACAGGATCAAGTGACGAGGGTTCTGATGGAGCGATGCATTCCAACAACCAAGTGAGATCTGTGGATGTGATGTCGCCATATTACATACATGCTTCAGACAATCCAGGGCAAATCTATGTCAGTGAACTCCTCAATGATGGAAACTATGGGGAGTGGATGAATGACATAAGCAATGCCCTTTTTGCCAAGAACAAGTTCGGGTTTGTCGATGGAACAATTCCCAAACCACCAGCAGACTCGCACGATGTGGGATTGTGGATGCGTTGCGACGCGATGATCAAAGGATGGCTGAAGAGTTCAATGGATAAGGAGGTCCGAAGCAGTGTGCGATATGCCAAGAGTGCTCAAGAGATTTGGGAAAACCTTGGAGAAAGGTTTGGCAAGGTGAATGCGCCGAGAGCCTATGAGCTAAGGCGTGCAGTAGCTCTCCTGAAACAGGGGAAGCTTTCCGTGTCGGCATATTATACGAAACTCAAGGGTCTTTGGGATGAGATGCACTCAATCTCACCTTGGCCAAGATGCACCTGCGGTGGATGCACATGTGACATTCAAAAGCAATTGAGGGAGGTGAAAGACAGAGACCAGATGTATGACTTTCTGATGGTTTTGGACGAGGTTTTTGGGATAATCAAGACACAAGTCCTCAGCATGAGGCCAACTCCGAGCCTTGGTACCATCTACTACCTGATTACGGAAGATGAACAACAAAAGCAGATTTCGACTATGAGCAACCCAAAGATAGAAGCAGCAGCATTCCAAGTGCAGGGAGCCTGAGGCAGCAAAGACAAAGACGGCCAAAGAAGTGAGAGAAGAGATAGACCAAAATGTGAGCACTGTAACAAGTTGGGACATGTAGAAGAAGAATGCTTCGAGATAATAGGCTACCCACCAGGATGGAACAAAGGAAAACGCGAAAAGAAAGGGGGACCTTGGATGAACAAGAAAGATGGCCCGAAGGTGGCTCAGGTAAGCACAAACGGCAGCCCCATTTCAGGCTTAACACAAGCACAGTATGATCTCCTACTCCAATTCCTCGGTCGTGACGGTGAGACACCAAAACCTGAAGGTCAAGCACCTCCCATCGTTAACATGGCTGGTAAGATTAATTTTACAAAACCTTGGATAATTGATTCGGGTGCAACAGAGCATAGAACATGCAATGGTGAGTTGCTTAATGAGGTACGACAAGAAATGGAACAGCAACTAGTCAAAATACCAAATGGCGAAAGTGTGACAGTTAAAGGCATGGGAAAGTTGTGCTTACCGAATGGGATGAGAATTGACAATGTGTTGAATATCCCAAGTTTCAAATGCAACCTTCTATCTGTCAGTAAATTGACAAAAGAGTTTAATTGTGCACTAACGTTTGTATCGGACATGTGTGTGATGCAGGACTTACCTACGAGGAACCTGATTGGAGTGGGTAGGCAGTGCGATGGATTATACCTGTTGGAGCCAATGCATGGGGGAGCGGCATTATCAGTAAAAGGATCTAAGGAAGTAGAGATTTGGCACCAAAGATTGGGTCATGCTTCAGAAGCAAAAGTCAAGACAATTTAGTTCCTTTCTAGTGAGGTTGAAAGTAGTAAGATTGAACATTGTGATTCTTGTATTCGGGCAAAACAGACTAGACTTCCTTTTCCTAAAAGTGAAATAAAAACTACAGCTTGTTTTGATTTGATACATTGTGACATATGGGGAGGTTACAAGGTAGCATCTTTGTCAGGTGGACATTATCTTCTCACAATAGTAGATGATTTTAGTAGGGGAGTTTGGGTATACATAATGAAACATAAATCAGATGTGAGTCACTACTTGCCCATGTTCTTAAATATGGTTGAAACGCAGTTTGGAAAGAAAGTAAAGCAAATAAGGGCAGACAATGGTGGGGAGTTCCAGTCACGTCACATGCAAGCTTACTATGAGGAACATGGCATAGTGATACAGACGACATGTGTTCATACTCCTCAACAAAATGGTGTAGTCGAACGAAAGCACAGACACATATTAAAGATAGCACGAGCATTAAGATTCCATGCTAATTTGCCAATCAAGTTTTGGAGGGAGTGTGTGCTTACGGCTGTTTACATCATAAATAGATTACCATCAAAGGTAATTGGCAACAAAACTACTTATGAAATTCTGTTACGGAGAAGACCAAGCTACAGCCACCTGAAGGTTCTTGGATGTCTCGCATATGTCCATGAAAAGTCAAGAGAAGACAAATTCAGTGAAAGAGGAAAGCCTCATGTTTTCATAGGCTATCCCAATGGACAGAAAGGGTATAGACTCTATGACACCGAGAGTGGAAAAGTTTGTACTTCAAGAGATGTAATATTTTTTGAAAACAAATATCCATATGGAAAGGGGGAATGCAAGCCTCCAACTGAGAAGGTAGTGACACAGCAAGCTGATCCATACTGGGATGAAGACCACATGGACCTTTCACGGAACAATGAACAGCATTTTGACATATGCAACGAACCATAAGCTGGAGAAGAAGAAACCATGGAAGAACCAGTTGTTGTGCCTGAACAAGAAAGTCCAACCAACAGAATTGAGACACGGCGTACTCAACGTGTTAGGCAGCTGCCAAAACAATTTGAAGGATTTAAGGTTAACCTACCACCATCCATCGCACAAGTGCAACCTACCCTTCCAACAGGCAACTCCGTGGTATATCCTTCATCACAATATGTCTCTTATAAAAAATTTTCGCACTCACATAAAGCTCTTTTGTTGGCCATCACTTTACTTGATGAGCCAAAGATTTTTTCTCAAGCAGCAAAACATGATCACTGGAGGGAAGCCATGAAAGTGGAGATCGAAGCTCTTGAAAAGAATGAAACTTGGACATTAGAACGATTGCCGGGTGGAAAGAATGCAGTTGATTCCAAGTGGGTATACAAGATCAAATTCAAACCCAATGGAGAAGTGGAACGCTACAAAGCAAGGTTAGTAGCGAGAGGATTCACACAAGTGGAGGGGATTGACTTCCACGAGACCTTAGCACCAGTTGCAAAGCTTGTTACAGTCCGAACACTACTAGCAGTAGCTGCCAAGAGGAGCTGGGAAATTCACCAACTCGACGTTAATAATGCGTTTCTACATGGAGACTTGGATGAAGAAGTCTACATGAAGATACCACAAGGGTTTGCAAAAGAAGGTGAAACAAGAGTATGTAAGTTGAAAAGGACATTGTATGGCCTAAAGCAAGCATCAAGAAACTAGTATCGAAAGTTTACTAAAGCATTAACTGAGATTGGCTTTCAGCAATCCAAGGCTGATCACTCCATGTTCACATATAAGAAAGAAGGAACTTTCATAGTGGCGTTGATCTATATGGATGATGTGATACTCACAGGCGATGATGGTGAGAAGATAATGAGAGTGAAGAAGTACTTGGATGATAAATTCAGCATAAAGGACCTTGGACCCCTGAAATACTTCTTGGGCATTGAAGTGGCGCATACAAAACAAAGCATCGTCCAGCGTAAGTATATGTTGGATATTTTAAAGAAGTCTCGAATGGAGGCCTGTCGGCCTAGCGCATCCTCCATGGAACAAAAATGCAAGTTAAGGGCTGATGGTGGCGGACCATTAGTCTATGCGGGAAGGTATAGAAGACTAGTTGGACGTTTGCTTTACTTGACAGTCACTAGACCAGACATTGTGTTTGCAGTGAACATGTTAAGTCAGTTTGTAGCAGCACCATGACGAGCTCATATGGATGCAGCAGAAAGAGTTTTGAGATACTTAAAGTCACCACCGGGACAAGGAATCTTGTTGAAGGCTGATGGTGATCTAACTCTAGAAGCATATAGTGATGCAAATTGGGGAGGATGTCAGATGACAAGGCGTTCATGCACTGGCTACTTCATTACTGTAGGAGGTTCGCCAATCTCCTGGAGAACCAAAAAGCAGACAGTGGTAGCTAAGTCCTCAGCTGAAGCAGAGTACAGGTCAATGGCAACAACGGTTAGTGAAATTCTGTGGTTAAGGTGGTTGCTGAAAGAACTGAAAGCACCACAAACAAAGCCAACCATTTTATTTTGTGATAACGAGGCCGCTCTGCACATAGCAATGAACCCCGTGTTCCATGAACGAACAAAACATGTTGAAATGGATTGTTACTTCGTCAGGGAACGAGTTCAATCGAGGGAGATATCACCAAAGAAAGTTTGGACTGGTGCGCAGCTTGCCGACTTGTTCACCAAACCATTGGGGAAGGACAGCTTCAAATGTCTGCTTGGCAAGTTGGGCATTACTAACCTACATGCACCAACTTGAGGGGGAGTGAAGGATTTGTTCAAGAATGGATATAGATAAGGATAGATAAGGATAAGACCTTTATAGGCATTATACATATTATACTTGTAATTATCCTGTAAGCTTTCTTGAGTCATAAGTTTGTGTATATGTACGCAAGTCATGAATGAAATCGTAAGCTAAGCAATTCAAGCTTTTCTTCAGTTATTGGATGAAGAATATGAAGGCACCTTCCAGCTAGAGGGAAGTGAGTCTGGGAAATTGAATTTGCGTCTCAAGTGGACGCCACAACCAATTTAACGCGAATCATAAGTGAACCATGTGTGTTATGGACGATGAACCAATTTACATCCACTAATTTACCCAAAGGCTCCGGTTTTCCTTTCTCGTCTGGGGCCAGAAAGTTCATTAGCAAAGGCTTTCAGAAGATCTTGCCCGAGAGAGGTATATCTTCTTAGAAGAGATCTTGCCACTGTCGCAATGAAACCTACACAGATTTTTCCCGCTCTTAAAACTGAGATATTTTGTAACATCTGTATAATGTGATCGAGGGAAGGCAAACCGCGCATCAAAACTCTTTTGTGTTTCACTAGGTTATATGTAAAGCTTGATTTTTTAGACACCAGGACTACAGTTTTGCTTCTGAAATGTTGCTAGGTTGCAGCTCTTTTGATTTTTTAGCTCTATTAAAACAATGGCAAGATTGTTATCGCCGTTATTGTCTTGCTGGAATACAACTTGATTGTTAAAAATGCAGACTGATAAGCATTAGAGCTCAGTATGCTTCCATTCTTGTACTGGTTTAACGAGTGTATTAGATTTTGTTGGAAAAAAAAAATTATAACGGGTATATGGCTATAAGATTCAATTTGAATATTGCATTAATAATAATGTTGTTTACACTTCAAGAAATTCGAAAAGTACTTTTAAGAGAATTTTTGTAAAATATAATATTTATTTTTATTAATTTTCCCTTTTTTATGTTGGGTACTTTATAAATTTTAATAAAATATTACTTTCTAGGAAAAGAAATTATTTAAGTGATTATTATGTATGATATTAGCTTTCAAACGATAATGGTTCCTAATAAAAAACAAGCAAAAATGAAAATAACGCAGAATAATACATTATTATTAATTGTACAAAACAATTGGGTCTTCCAAATGATTTTGCATGTAGTCTTGAAACGAAGAAATGTTAATATCATTACATAATAAAAAGTTGCACGTTACTATCAAATCTCTGTTTTGATTTTGTATCTTTACTAAAAGATACATTTACATTTAGTGCGTTTTCAATGTCAACTTTAATTTTAATTTTGTAGATATCCCCATGGTCTCGTGGTCTTTACTATTCAACTATGAACTTTTAAAATGAAATAGTGTGAAGGTAAAATAAAACTTTACAAAAGTAAGTTCTACAAATTACTTAGAACATCAGTTTCACAAAACAAAATTTTATATTATTTTTCAGTTGTACCATTATTCATTCCTTTATAACAGTTATAATCAATATGTATTATTGTATACGATTCCATAAAATTAGAATATTTTGTGAAAATAGATGATATTTTAGTGTTTCATATATTATTTTTTTGGGAGAAATATCTCATATATCATAATTATGATGTCTATACATGGTTAATCTATATTTTTAATGCAACAATAAATCATTCAATTATGTTCAAAGTAATTTTTTGTTTCTTTTTAGCCATTATAGCCAGTTAGGGATTCCGATTCTAATTAAGAGGTGGGGAAATCAGCAGCCCTTAACTACTTTAAGGGCAGGAATCAATAGGATTTGATTTGATAGAAGATGGTAATGGACCGTTGTGTGGCTTGCCCTACAAGAAAAGCCACCATACGCGGCAATCAATTCACCAAAATCCTTCGAGAAATAGGATTCGACTGAATCGTTTAGAGCTAGGAATCCTTTAAAAGGAATAGGATTTGACTGGGGATGGTCTATATAAGGACCGGCTTGCGGCAGTATTTTTCTTCAAATCATCACTAATGGCTTCCCCAATCAACTTCAGCGAGCAGTTGGAGAAGCGGCTCCTCCAAAGCAGCGAAGAGGAAGCTTTCCGATTCATCGACACCATCTTTTCGTTGGCTGTGACAAAGTGGCCTAAAGAGTTGCAGCAAAGAGTGCCTCAGATCTTGAAGAAGGTCTACGCGACTACCGATCAGAATCCTCCTAGCAATGATTCTGGGCAGAGTGGATTGATTATGGTGAAAGAAGAGAAGGCTGATAAGAAGAAGAAGAGATGCATCATCAGGCTAAAGATTCCGGCCTTGCGTGAGAACCAAGCAAGCCATGTGGAGTCGATGAAAAAGTCGAGAAAGAGAAGTTGGCAAAGAAAGAAGAAGATTGGAAGGCAAAAAAGACAACAGCGGGTTTGATGATGAGGGTGGTTTCGCAGCAGAGAGAAGCAGACAGGGTTGAGAAAGTTGCGCTGTCAACACCTGTTTCAGACAAAGACAGATTGGAAGAGAGCATCAGGAAACTAAATCAACAGTACCGTCATGCACAAGTTAACAAGAGAAAGATTCAGATGGTGGAGCTCCAGAAGAACGCGATCCCCTCCTTCGGGAAAGCAAAAACCATGCCCTGCAGCAAGAAGGCCAGGAAGACGATTGCCCTTCCTTTGACCTTAACTTCCTGGATCGACAAGCAAGCTGCAAGAAGGGTGTGGTGATCCATGGATGAGCAGCCCAACTCAAATCTTGAACTTGGAATTAATCCATATGCATGATTTGAAAGGCTTCTCGTGTAACATTCTTTTTGACATATAGTGGAATATAATAGTACTAACATTTGATCATTGCAAGAATCTATGACTTCAATTATTGTAGTGTCACAACTGAAAAACAACAAAGATCAATCATCAATGAACTCGGTATCACTATGGGAAATCACTAACAAAGTATACTTTGTTACCATGCTTAGGTCGTAATTTAGATATGCTTCACAGAGGAGAGCTGAAATTTTTTGGCTAAAATGTTTCTCAAAGTTAAAAGCACACGACATAACTTCTGATAAAACAAAGATTCAGTTGGTTCCAAAAAGAATGTGCATCCAAAATCCACTTCTAAGCTAATTTGTACCAACAGGTCAGTAGCTACTTACAATGGCTATTGCAGCATTTGGGTCAGTCTGTTAAGTTGTAGTTGAAGCTCACTTTCTCCACTTGGTGAAGTACATTGAAGCAAATAAGATATTGGAAACTTTAAAGAGAAGCTTGGACCAATTATGCGATAATTATCAGTTAGGAATTTATGAAAGTTGACACAATACAAATAATATCACATGCAATGACAAAACAATGATCTCTTGCCATGACAATTAGCATCTTCACATAAAAACTTGCTATAGAAGTCAAATCCAATCACTGTCTTCATGCTAATTCTTTATTTTGGCAACACCATTTTTGTCGTTGATGCCTAAACCAATCAACTATCACTAAATTGTAGCAAGTATCTGATAAAGTTTTAGATTTCTCCTTCATGAAATACAACTAGATGCATCTTGACTAATCATCAATAAACATCTCCATGTACTAAAACCTGCTTTGGCTTCACTGAAACAAAAACATTAGAGTGGAGAAGCTCCAATGGCTTCACTGAAATAAAAACAAGCACAGCCGTTTATTAATTTCTCTGACATTTCATTTCTTTTTGGCCAATCTAACATTTCATTGTAGAGATAAGCTTTCAACAAGAAAATGGAGGGAAACTAAAACATATTATTCTTTTCCAAGGACCATACGAATCCAGTAAAGCAAAAGTACAAATATTCACTTCATCAAAAAAGGTGTTTGGGAAGATGGTCCAGTACAAAGTAGTAACAAGAAAAGGTCACCGTGTCTACATAATAAAACCATGCACGCCTCCAATAAGGATTTACCCACAAAATCACGATAGTGGCTAATAGGGCAATAATGTAAAAGATGACGAAACTGATGTAGAATATGTCCATGACTGAAAAATCATCATCTTCTTCTTCAGCATTGGCAGTGGGATTTCGGGGTTTGACAGTTCCATAGCAGTTTCTTTGCAGTGGCTCCTTGCAGAGAAAAGGATTGCCCTTGTAGCTACTCTCATCAAATGTTGCAAAATTGTGCAACTCGATTAGGTGTATAGCCAGACAAATTTTTGTATGAAACATTGAGAACTTCTAAGAAGTGCAATTCAATAATCTGAGGAGGGATGCCCCCACTCAAGCTGTTAAAAGAAAGATCCAAGCTCTCAATTTCCTTTAGATTTGAAAATGTCATGGGGATTTGCCCTGTCAAGCTATTGTTGGACAAGTTTAGAGCACGCAGCTTGTTAAGGCTTCCGAGTTCTTGAGCGATCTCACCTGATAAATTGTTGGAAGAAAGATCGATTCCAGACAAAGGTGAGGACTCTACCCTTATAAGAGTAAGAGAAACTCTTGGTTGTTGTTGGGATGTGCACAGCAGATGCGAATTTCTAGTTGGGCACAACGGACGAGAACAAGTGTAAAGAAGAAGATGACACCAGAATTTTACGTGGTTCACCCTTAATTTTGGGCTACGTTCACGGAATCGACTATGAGCATTTCTCCACTAAATAAATAGTGTGCTTACAAAGAGAGAAATTTCTCCAAACAAAATCCCAGAGATAAAAACACTATTTGGAATATGCCCAAATAGTAACACTCAAGTGTTTTCCCAAAACACCCCAAATAAATATCTCTCTATTTTGTCAATTCTCAAAATAAATCTCTCTCTCACAATATTTTTTTCTCAACCAATCTGTGACTTTTTGGCTCTACCGAATGAATTGAACTGAAGAAACTGATCCCTATTTATAAGGAAGTTTACCGCGTTCTCCACCGCGCTCCGCAAATCTTTCCACGATTTGCTCCCTCGGCTGTTTCAAATTGCAAGCCAATTTTGACCAAAGGGAAGCCGCAGGAACCAATTTCAAATATGTGTGGGCCCCATCACTTTTATTTTTATTCTTTATTTTTCTTTGTGGCGGGATCCACTAACAATCTCCCCTTCATGTCACATATGGAAGGAGATTCCATCACTGCTTTTATACGGAGTACATGCCGACCGTGTGGCCGCATGCTTCAAGCTTCTTTCTAGAAATCACCTTTGTTAACATGTCAGTTGCATTATCATCTGTGTAAATTTTCTCAAGCTTCAAAAGCTTCTTCTCAGTCACCAAACGTAACCAATGATACCTCACCTCGATGTGTTTAGTGCGAGCATGATACATTGAGTTCTTGCTCAGATCTATAGCACTCTGACTATCACATACTCATCTTGCTTCAAACCCAACTCATGAAGGAAACGTTTCATCCAAAGCATCTCTTTACCTGCTTCATTGGCGGCTATGTACTCTGCTTCAGTTGTAAACAAAACAACACACTTCTGCAACTTTGACTGCCATGAGACAGCTCCCTCAGCAAAAGTAAAAATGTACCCTGATGTAGATTTTCTACCATCAGGATCACCCACCATATCTGCATCAGTAAAACCTTCCAAGATAGGTTTAGCACTGCCAAAACTCAAACACATTTTTGAAGTATCTCTCAAGTATCTGAAAATCCACTTCATAGCTTCCTAGTGAGGCTTCCCTGGATTAGATAAAAACCTACTAACCACTCCAATAGCATGACCAATGTCTGGCCGAGTACAAACCATGACGTACATTAAAGATTCAACGGCAGAAGAGTAAGGAATGGTAGACATCTCTTCGTTTTCTTTCATTGTAGTTAGACATGACTTCTTACTTAACTTGAAGTGATTCGCAAGAGGCGTGCTAACTGGTTTAGCATCTGCCATGTTGAACCTTTCAAGGACTCGTTCAACATAATTCTCCTGTGATAACCACAGCTTACCAGCTTCTCTATCACGAATAATTCTCATACCGAGAATTTGTTTCGCTGGCCCTAAGTCCTTCATATCAAAAGACTTAGACAATTCTTCTTTCAACCTGCGAATCATCAAAGCATCTTGCCCAATAATAAGCATATCATCAACATAAAGCAGAAGGATAATAAAGTTACCATTGGGAAACTTTCTGATATAGACACAAGAATCTGCATCATTTCTTTTATAGTTCTGACCAACCATAAAAGAATCAAACTTTCGGTGCCACTGTCTAGGTGCCTGCTTTAAACCGTAAAGGCTCTTTTTCAGCTTACAGACCATGTGCTCCTTCCCTTTCACTTTAAATCCTTCAGGCTGAACCATGTAAATCTCCTCATTTAAGTCGCCATGTAAAAATTCAGTCTTCACATCTAGCTGCTCAAACTCAAGATTTAGACTAGCTGCTAGTCCAAGTACCACCCGAATAGAACACATTTTTACCACAGGGGAAAAGATCTCATCAAAGTCAACTCCCTTCTTTTGATGGAAGCCTTTTACCACCAAACGAACTTTATACTTGACTAGCTTATCACCATCTTTCTTCAACTTGAACACCCACTTGTTCTGCAATGCTCTTTTACCCTTAGGTAGATCCATCAACTCATATGTGTTGTTCTTCTGAAGAGAATCCATCTCATCTTGCATTGCAGTGATCCATTGATCTTTATCTGCATATGACTGCACATCTAGGAAGCTTTCAGGCTCCCCCGCATAAACAAGAATGACATAATCAGAACTGGGATACCTGGTAGATGGACGATGCTCTCTAGTAGATCTTCTCAGCTAAGACTCTACTTCTTCCAATAGAGAAGGTTGCTCCCCCTGCTCAAGACCACTGTCATCGCCATCAACCTGTTCATCAACGATGGCTGGTTGTTCTTCCCCATGTTCTGAAGCTCTTCCATGTGTGGTATTCTCAGATGGAATAGGTATCAGTGTCAAATCATCAACACCAAGAGTAGTATCTGAAATCTCCTCTTGTAGCCCAATATCTTCTATATTCTCATGTTCTCTGAAGACAACATCTCTACTTCTAACCACCTTCTTTTTCTCTGGATCCCATAACCGGTAGCCATATTCTTCACCGCCATAACCAACAAGTATGCATGGTTTGGCCTTACTATCAAGCTTTGATCGTTGTTCCTTGGGTACATGTATGAATGCTTTGCAACCAAACACCTTTAAATGTGAATAAGAAGCATTCTTACCTGTCCAAACATTTTCCGGGACTAGAAAACCCAAAGGAACTGATGGAATCCGGTTAATCAAATAAACAGCAGTACTTACAGCTTCACCCCAGAATGTCTTTGGCAACTTAGACATCCTTAACATGCATCTGACTTTCTCAATAATGGTGCAATTCAACCTCTCAGCTATACCATTATGTTGTGGTGTACCGGGCTCTATCTTCTCATGACAAATACCACGCTCTTTGCAATACCTCTCAAATTCATTAGAAGTATACTCCTTGCCATTATCCGTACGGAGACACTTCAAGTGCACATCAGTCTCCCTCTCAACCATGGCATGGAAAATCCTGAAGCAATCAAACACCTGACTCTTATTCTTTAGCAAGTATACCCAAGTCTTTCGTGAAGCATCATCGATAAAAGTCACAAAGTACCTGTTACCACCCAACGACTCCATCTCGATGGGACCACAAACATCAGAATGTATCAGCTCAAGCTTAGTTTTCTTCATATAGAGGGAACACGAAAAGAAACTCTATGATGCTTTCCTAAGAAACAGTAATCATAAGGATCAAGTGAAGTACCTTTGATAATAGGAATGAGGGACTGTTTTGCCAAAGTCTCCAACCTTTTCTCGCTGATATGAGCCAGCCGTTTATGCCACAAATTCATAGTAGCATCATCCTCAACCACATTCAGCGAACCACTTCCACAAACATGAACACATATCCTATACAAAGTGCAACAAAGATCACCTTTTGCCACTAGTAAGAACCACGCTTCAGCTTCTACATTCTATTTCTGAAACTTTGATCATAACCTTCACGGTCAAGCACATTCACTGAAATAAGATTATGTCGCATATCCGGAATGTGACGTACATCCCTCAATGTTAAAGTGACACCCAAACTAGTTTGCATAATAATCTCGCCAACCCCCAAGATTCTAGACTGGGTAGTGTTACCCATCTTCACCATCCCGAGATCAACCTCCTTGTAAGTGGTGAATAATTCCTTTCTTGGAGAAACGTGATAGGATGCTGCTGAATCAACTATCCATTGGACATTTGGATCTATAATATGATCACATCCCCTTGTGCGCAAACTAGCGTAACCAACTCATCACCATCTGACTCAGTGACTGCAGCCATATTTGTGTCATTAGGAGCTTTCTCTCTATTCTTTTCATCTTTCTTCTTCTTCCAGCAATGCTTCTTTATATGACCAGGTTTTCAGCAATAATGACAACCATTGCCATCTCTTGACTTTGAGCGATCACGAGATTTACCACGACTACCCTTAGGTGCCTTACTTTTGCTTCTTCCTCTAGTTTCAATGACGAGAGCTTGTGAATGCTTAGAACCCAACTCCTTCCTTCTTGTCTCATCGTTGAACAAGTTGTCCTTAACCAAACTCAAGGTGAGTTTGCCATCTGGGGTTGAATTACTGATAGTAATCATCAAGGTCTCCCAGCTCTCAAGTAAAGAACTCAGAAAAAGCAATGCTTGTAATTCATCGTCAAGCGCCATCTTCATGGTAGTCAACTGATTGATCAAATTTTGAAAATAATTCAAGTGTTCAGAAATTGACTGTCCCTCCTTAAGCTTCAAATTAACAAGCTTCCGTATAGTGAAAGCTTTATTCTGTGCAGTCTTTCTCTCAAATAAGCTTTCTAATTTTTCCCACAGAGATTGAGCATTTGTCTCTGCTGAAACATGGTGGAATACACTCATATCCACCCATCTCCTGATGGTGCCAACTGTCTTGCGATTGAGTTTCTTCCAATCATCTTCTGACTTGTTCTCTGGCTTTGCTGAATCACCCGTAATAGGATCATACAAATCAAGACAATAAAGTAAATCCTCCATCATTGGCTTCCAGATTGAATAATTTGATGCGTTCAATCTGACCATTGAACCTGAGCTTTCACCCATATCTTCTTTAGCCATCAGCTCTGTCACAAACTGATTAGTGACTGTGTATGAGAGTAGTGCCAAACACCTTAAGGTGAATGATAAAACTACTTATTTTCTGATGTGGAAGATCCACCTTTTAGGGGCAATCACAGAGCATACGATAAGTAGATATTACTCACCCAAATTTGGCTATGATATCATTTGTTAGGATGTGCACAGCGGATGCGAATTTTTAGTTGGGCATAACGGACGAGAACAAGTGTAAAGAAGAAGATGACACCAGAATTTTATGTGGTTCATCCTTAATTTTGGGCTATGTCCACGGAATCGACTATGAGCATTTCTCTACTAAATAAATAGTGTACTTACAAAGAGAGAAATTTCTCCAGACAAAATCACAGAGATAAAAACACTATTTGGAATATGCCCAAATAGTAACACTCAAGTGTTTTCCCAAAACATCCCAAATAAATATCTCTCTATTTTGTCACTTTCCAAAATAAATCTCTCTCTCACTGTATTTTTCTCACAGCCAATCTATGACTCTTTGACTCTACCGAATGAATTGAACTGAAGAAACTGATCCCTATTTATAGGGAAGTTTACCGCGCTCCGCAAATCTTTCCACGATTTGCTCCATCGGCCAAATTGCAAGCCAAAGGGAAGCCGCAGGAACCAATTTCAAATATGTGTGGGCCCCATCACTTTTATTTTTATTCTTTATTTTTCTTTGTGGCGTGATCTACTAACAGTTGTAATACCATTGGTCCTTCAATTGAAAAAGAAGGGTCAAAAGAATAAGGGGAAGTCTGATTATATCCAAAAACTTCACCGGGGGTGGTAATATTTAGGCAAGGAGGAATAGTACCTAAAAAATTGTTGTGAGAAAGATCAACCAAGCTCAATTTATCCAACTAACATAACCTATTTGAGATCCTTCCCTGGAGACCATTGTTGTTCAGAAATCGGTAGCTCAATTGGGGAAACTTGTTGATGCATTTGGGGATGCTACCGGTGAACTGATTGTTGCTGAGATCTAAAGTCACCAACATGGAGCTGTTGCAAAACTTATCTGTTAATGATCCTTTAAGCCTGTTTTTAGACAAATGGAGATGGTTGATCTTAGGCAGTCTAAGGCAAGACGGTAAAGTGCTTGACAAGTTATTCCTTAAAGGTCCAAGATTTCAAGATCAACTAGTTTGCATAGTTCGGCAGGAATTGGACCTTCAAGAGAATTGTTGGCCACGATAAGCTGCTCCAATTATGAAATATTTCCCATCTATTAGAGGAACTAAAGCTTTCCATTTATCTGTCATAAATTGTATTTACAACCAATCCCATAAATTAGGTAATTAGCTAAAACTAGAATATTTGCTTTGCCTTTAATTGAGATTTGGTCAACAGCCCAATCTCTTACACTTGTATATATATCATCTTTATTCAGTAAAATTAGTATGATCGTGAAACTCAACATGGTATCAGAGCGCCTACGCTCCTGACCTGTTCTTCCTTTTTTTTTTTCTTTCTCTTGTTCCCTCTCCTTTCCGTCTGTCTTCATCTCCTACTCTCTCCCTTTCGTACTAACACTCAATGGCCACCGACGACAACTCTGCAACTTCGCATACCACCATTCAAAACACCCAAGATCCAACCAATCCTTTCATCACCATCAACATCACAAACATCACAAAATTAACCACCAGCAACTACATCACATGAAGTCTCCAAATCCAAAGTCTGCTAAAAGGATATGATCTCTAACGCTTCCTTGATGGCTCTTATTCCAGCCCCATACCAACCATCACCGTTCATGGTCAGACAATTCCTAATCCAGCCTACATAACATGGAAACACCAGGATCGTCTTCTCTTCAGTGCACTCCTTGGTGCAGTCTCTCTGCCCATCCAACCACTCCTTACCCGCAGCACCACCTCTCAAGAAGCTTGGACCAGCCTGGCTAATACCTATGCCAAACCGTCCCGCGGCCACATCAAACAGATCAAGGACCAATTGAAAAATTGTGTCAAAGGCTCCAAGACGATCTCAGAATATATGCAATTCATCAAGAACAGGACTGATGAACTTGCTCTACTTGGCAAACCAGTTGATGAAGAAGACCTCATCAACAAAATTCTTGATGGCCTTAGTGAAGAATACAAAGGCATTGTTGATGCAGTCAATGCCCGTGAAACACCAATCTCCTTCGATGAAATTCACGAAAAACTAATCAACAAAGAGGCGTCTCTCCAACAATCACAGACACCAGCTCCACTCTTCCCGGCTACCGCAAACCCTGTCCATCAACGCAATAAACGACCTTGGCGCCCCTTCTCCTTTCACCATCCAAGACCCCACTTCAATGGTCCGCGTCCTGATCGTCCTACACAACGACCATACCTTGGGTACTATCAAGGCTGTGGTGCTCAAGGACACACTGTCAAACGATGCCCTCTGTATCGTCTTGTCAATACTCCATCCTCAGTCTCTCCACCGGTAACACGCCCCCAGGCTCCACGTCCTACCTCTCCATGGCAACCACGTGCACATTTTGCTTCCCTTGAGACCACTGACACCCCCACGTGGCTGCTCAATAGCGGGGCATCGCACCATGTCACCATGGATTTGCACAATCTCTCACTTCACACTCCGTATGCAGGGTCTGATGATGTTGCAATCGGCGACGGCTCGGGTCTCTCTATCACACATACTGGTTCCACCACTCTTTCTACCCCTACTCGCACCTTTCATTTACATAATATCTTTTGCGTAACATGAAAAAGAACCTTATTTCTATCTATCAACTTTGCAATATTAATCATGTTTCTATTGAATTCTTTCCCACTGTCTTTCATGTTAAGGATCTTAGCACGGGGGCAATCCTTCTAACAGGAAACACTAAAGATGGTGTCTATGAATGGCCAACCTCCCTTCCCACCTCGACTCCTCCGCTTGTTGCCTTCTCCAGTGTCAAGACTACTTCCTCGGCATGGCACTCTCGCTTAGGCCATCCATCATCCCACATCCTTCACCGCATTATGTCAACATTCTCTTTGCCTTATTCTCCGTCGCATAACTCCCACTGTAATGCATGCTTAAGTAATAAAAGTCACAAGCTTCCTTTTGCTACCTCTACAATTTCCTCATCTCACCCCTTACAAATCATATTTTCCGATGTGTGGACCTCCCCTGTTTATTCCATCGATGACTTCAAGTATTATGTCATTTTTGTTGACCACTTTACACGTTATATTTGGTATTACCCCTTAAAGAAGAAATCTCATGTTTATGATGTCTTTATTCGTTTCAAAGCCCTAGTAGAAAATCAGTTCAAACACTCCATTGTCACTCTTTACTCCGACAATGGCGGGGAATATCAAGCATTAGATCATTTCCTATCTCATCATGGTATCTCTCATCTCACCTCTCCCCCACACACACCTGAACACAATGGTCTCTCCGAACGCCGACATCGCCACATTGTTGAAACAGGTCTCTCTCTACTCACTCACGCTTCCCTTCCGATCACCTACTGGAACTATGCCTTTGCAACCACTGTGTACCTTATAAACCGCATTCCCACACCTACACTCTCCCTCTCCTCCCTTTATGAGTCCTTGTTCAACTCTCCACCAAACTACACCAAACTCCGTATCTTTGGTTGCTTGTGCTATCCATGGCTTCGTCCCTGTTCCAGTCATAAACTTGACTCTCACTCCATCCCTTGTGTGTTTCTTGGGTACTCTCTCACCCAAAGTGCCTATCTATGTCTTGATCCTTCCACATCCAAACTCTACACATCCCGTCATGTTCAATTTGTAGAATCTGTCTTTCCCTTTAAATCCATTCACAGTCATCTCAGTCGTCCGACTCCACAAACACTCCCAAACTGGTTTCCGTCAGCCTCTCCTCTTCCCACCAACATTACATCACTCAACACAGCCTCCACAGCCCCACCCCTAAACTCGGATCCTTCTCACACTCCATCGCTGCCCAACCACCGCCCCTCCTCTAACACTCCACCCTCTCTTCGCCATAACTTGACCGACCCTGCTGCACCTTATGATTGCCCAGAACATTCCCTAAACACCAACACCAATCCCCTCACTACTTCTGCACCACCTTCACCAGACTTCCCTAATCCCACACCACCCACCAACATCCATACCATGACCACTCGTGCTAAAAACAATATCCATAAACCCATCCAAAAACTTAATCTTATCGCTACTCTTACCTCGAATCCCTCCCTTGAGCCACACACATTAACTCAAGCTCTCCAAGATCCCACATGGCGTCAGGCCATGTCTGAAGAGTACGATGCACTTGTCCGCAATGGAACCTGGGACCTTGTCCCCCCTGATTCTATGCAAAACCTTGTCGGTTGCAAATGGATTTATAAGATAAAACGTGTACCTAATGGCTCTGTTGACAGGTACAAAGCACGCCTCGTTGCTAAAGGGTTTCATCAACGTCCCGGCATTGATTATTACGACACATTCAGTCCAGTTGTTAAACCTACTACTATCTGTGTAGTTCTTAGTCTTGCTGTGAGTTAAGGGTGGCCTCTTCTTAAACTTGATGTCAACAATGCTTTTCTACAAGGTCATCTCTCGGAAGATGTGTTCATGACCCAACCATCAGGTTTTATTGATCGGGATAATCCTACGCATGTATACAAGTTACGCAAGGCTATATACGGTCTCAAACAAGCACCACGAGCCTGGTACCATGAGCTAAGGCATTTTCTCATAGCCTCTGGGTTTACAAACTCTCATGCTGACACATCACTCTTTGTCCTCAACGCCAACGGTAAGCTAGTCTATCTCCTTGTATATGTCGATGACATAATTATTACAGGGAATAATGCCACCACAGTTCAACGGTTCATTGCTCTTCTCGCCAGAAGATTCTCCATCAAAGATCTTAGTGCTTTGACTTACTTTCTTGGTGTTGAAGTTGTAACAACTCCCACTGGTTTACTTCTCACTCATCGCAAATACATCACAGACCTCCTTGCTTGCACAAATATGACAGGCGCCAAACCAGTCACCACTCCACTTGCTACTGAGCCAACACTTACAGCTCTCTCCGGCACCACTTTGTTAGATCCTACAGAATACAGAACAGTCGTTGGAAGCCTCCAATATCTCTGCCTAACTCGCCTTGATATTGCCTATGCGGTCAATAAGTTGTCTCAGTTTATGCATCGTCCTTGTACTGATCATTGGAATGCTGTCAAGCGCCTACTTCGCTATCTCTCTGGTACAGTTGATCATGGTCTTCCACTACATCGCGACACCTATCTATCCCTCCATGCCTTCTCTGATGCTGACTGGGCCTGCAATAAAGATGACTATACCTCCACCAGTGCCTACATTGTTTACCTTGGTCGTAATCCCATCTCCTGCTCCTCCAAGAAGCAACGCACTGTTGCCCGTTTGTGGCAACGTGCGGGTCGTTTTCGGGAGTCACCACCAATCGGTTTTTCGCTCAAGTCGATTCGATACCTTAAAAATATGGTCTGCGAGAGTTCGGGGGTTCGGGAGTACGGTTACGTTAAAACAACTTTGTTAAAACGCCCAAAAATTGGTACCTTAGTTGATTTCGATTTTGTTTTGCTTGCTTTTAAATGATTTCAGTTAATTTTCAAACAGAAACTTTAACTGAATTAATCGGATGTGGATTTTTAAATTAATATGGATTTCAAAAAATTTTGGTAATTAATTTGTATAATTTTTATAATAAATTGGATATTTCCGAACCATAGACTCTACCGAGTCACCCGGACACGGAATTTGATGGAATTTTAATTAAATATTTTAATTAATTAACAATCCATATCATGAATTCTGTCGAATTATTAGAATATGGATTTTCATCCTGAAATTTAATTTTATTTCATTTAAAACTTTATGTTTTCTCCAAGCCATGAATCCTATCGGATCACCCGGACATGGATTAAAAGAAAAATTAATTCTTAATTTTGTCAAAAATTTTTGTGAAACTTTTGGATTTTTTAATAACCTTAATGTTAACTAAATTTAATTTTTTTTTTAAAAAAAAAAATTATTTTGTTCTTTTTTTTTCTTTTAACTCTTTTCCTTCTTATTCTTTTTCTTTTTTTTGTTTGATGAAAGACCTTTTTAAAAAAAAGATATACTTAAAAATTGATTTTTATTTTATTGTCTGGTTATGATTTTTTTTTAATTTTTATTTTTAATAAAAGGAATAAAAGGTTAAGTTTTTACTGTTTTTTAAAAAATATATGTATTCCAAAATAATAAAGGATGGGGGCTTTTGTTATAAAAGTGGATTCTTGATTAGCACTAAAATAAGTGAGAGAAGGTTAATGATTCACAAAAAAAATCTTCTTTTTATTTATTTATTTATTTATTTATTTATTATCTTTTATGGCTGAAAGTGAAATAAATGAAATAATTTTAACCATAAAAAAATTGCATAAAGTAAATAAAGGAAAATTAAAGGAAAATAAATAAATAAAAATAAAGTGGGGCTTTTGGCCATCCACTTAACAATAAAATTGCATGAATTAAATAATTACAGAAAATTAAATAAATAAAGAAAAAGTGGGGATTTTTTGCCATCCACTTAAAAGATAAAATTGCATAAATTAAATGATTGCAGAAATTAAATAAATAAAGAAAAGTGGGACTTTTTGGCCATCCACTTAAAAATAAAATTGCATAAAAGTAAATAAAATAAATAAAAGTGGGGTTTTGGCCATCCACTTAAAAATAAAATTGCATAAAGTAAATAATTGCATAAAAGTAAATAAAATAAAAGTGGGGTTCTTTAACCATCCACTTAAAAATTAAAATTAAATAAATGAAGAAAAGTGGGGCTTTTAGCCATCCACTTAAAAACAAAATAGAAGGTAAAACCTTCCAAAAAAATAAAAATAAAATAAATAAATACACTTAAGGGTTCATTATTAGTTCTGTAAAACAAAACAAAATAAAGTTAGTGACTCAAAATGTAAAAATATGAGAAGATGAGGTGCTAAAAAGGAGTTGTACCTAAAAAAGTAAAATTTGAATTTTGACAGGGGAGCTGGACGTATGCGACGGGGGGGGAAGGCGTGTGCGACGGGGGGAGCTGGGCCGGCGAGGCTGGGCCGGCGGCACGGTGGCAGGGCGGCGGCGGCGTGAGGAGGAGGAGGAGACGGAGAGAGTGGAGGAGAGTGAGGGAGCCGAGAGGGAAAGAGAGGGAGAGTAGGGCGAGGCCGGCGAGGGGGAGAGAAAAAGAGAGGGAGAGGAGGGGGAGTCGACGGAGGCCGAGGTGGAGGGCGACGGCGAACAGGGAAGGAAGGAGAGAAGAAGGAGAGAGAGAGAAGGAGGAGGCGCGGCGATGGGAGAGGGGGAGAGTGACGGAAGGGCAGGGGCGACGCGGCGGCTGGCGGGAGCGCGGAGGCGTGGCGGCCGACGGACGGCGGTGGCGGGAAGCGTCGGGGGCGAGGAGAGAAGAGGGATGGCCGACGGAGGAGAGAGAGAAGGAGAGAGAAAAAGAGAGAGAGAGAGCTAAGAGGGAGAGAAAGAAAGCAAACAGAAGTTTTTGAATTTTTTAGAGAAAGGAGGAGAGCCAGGGACTTAAACTACAGTTTTCTCTTCTTTATTTAATAGAGCTCTAATCCTAATTTTTTTCTTCTTTTATTCACAGGTTTGGACCCCTATTTATAGGGGAAGGGGTGCTGGACTGTTTTAATTAAAAATAATTCGAAATTTAATTAAAAACAGACTTATCTATTAATTTGGTAAAATGACAGTTTCAGTCCTTTCTGTCTTTTTGACTCTGGAGAAGTTCCTGAAGCTTCTGATTTTGACAATTTTGTCGTTTTCTGTTAATTTGGGCCAGAAACGTCCGTCTGGCCCAAAAATTGACGTGAAAAATTACCCAATGCTCCTGGAACTTTCAGAACTTGTCAATTTTTCCCAAAGCTTCTCAATTTTTTCATTTTTACCTCAAAGTTTTAAATTTTGTCATTTTTATAGATTTTTCTTTCTTATTTCAAACATACACATATACACACATATATTATTTTAATTAAATCCTCACAAAACAAAAATGTATTTTAAGCTAATCAACTTAATTAAAATTAATTGATTAATAATTAATTAATAATAATAAGTATTTAATTTATTTTTAAAATTTTTTTATTTATTTATTTTTTTTAAATACACACACATAGATCTTAAAATGTCCCTTCTCCCAAAACTATTTAATTTAATTTTCTCTTATAATAATTAATTAATTAATTAATTTTTAATTATTATTATTTATTCATATATATATCATATATATATATATATATATATATATATATATATATATATAACTTTATATTTTTCCAAGCTATGAATCCTATCGGATCACCCGGTCATGGAAATTAGTTTTAAAATTTTTCAATAGCCGGACGAAATTGGGTGTCAACACCGTTCTTCCACTGAAGCTGAATATCGTGCTGTTGCTTCTACAGCTGCTGAGCTCCGTTGGATTTGCTCTCTTCTAACTGAGCTTCGCATAAGTCTTTCAGCCGCCCCAGCTATCTACTGTGATAACATTGGTGCAATCCATCTCTCTTCCAATCCAGTCTTCCATTCCCGAATGAAGCATGTTGCAATTGATTATCATTTTATTCGAGATCAAGTACAAGGTGGCGCCCTGCGTGTCACTCACGTCTCCTCAGCAGATCAACTAGCTGATATGTTGACCAAACCACTTCCACGTACCCACTTTCAACAGTTAAAATTCCAGATTGGACTCTCTGATCGAGCTCCATCTTGAGGGGGCATATTAGAGGAATTAAAGCTTTCCATTTATCTGTCATAAATTGTATTTACAGCCAATCCCATATATTAGGTAATTAGCTAAAACTAGAATATTTGCTTTGCCTTTAATTGAGATTTGGTCAACAGCCCAATCTCTTACACTTGTATATATATCATCTTTATTCAGTAAAATTAGTATGATCGTGAAACTCAACACCATCCAGGGTCTGAATCCTTCTGAATAAACGGTTATTGCTAAAATCTAGTTTTATTAAGTTGAATTGTAAAGGGAATATTTGGCCCTGCAGATTATTACTGGACAATTTGAGGTCATTCAAAGAGTAGCAGTCCATGGTCAAGTGCTTGGGAATCACACCAGACAACCTGTTGTTCGATGAGTCCAACGATGCCAGCAATTTCATGTACCCGAATGAAGTAGGAAATGTTCTCCAATTCGTACTGGAATATGCCCAGTCAAAAAGTTGGAAGAGATATCTAAGGAGAAATTATAGCCCTGCACAGAGAATGGAAACTTTCGAGGTTTGAAGGCAAAATTATTCCAAGGAAACTCGTTCCAGTTGTTCAAATATGGCCTTTGCGATGTCTCATTGTCAAAAGCAGACAAATTCAAATGTGAAAACAATTGAAGAGGGCCTGAAAGGGAATCATTATGAAGTTTTAGCACATGTAAGCTGGTATTGTTTTCCAGAAGCCAAGTTGGGAACTTCCCCTTCAAATATATGCGGGAGAGTGAAGCATATTGCAAATGGTTTTGGTGGCGGAGGAATTCTGGAATAAACCCTGCATCTCCACAACAAGTTAACCTAAGAGTTTGCTGTTGGAATATTGGGACAGCAGAAGAAGGCAAGAGCTCTCTTTCTTGATAGATTATGTTTTCAACCAGTTCAACATACTTGAGTTAATTTGGAGAGGTTGAAGAAAGATCTAAGCGAGCTGGAACTCTTAAGAAATTTTCAGAATGATCTAGATATCTAATAGATGTTAACATTCTGAAGGGGGATAAGACTATATCACCTGAGAATCGATTGGAAGAGAGATCCAAATCCTCCAGCGATGTCATATTTGAGAAACACCATGGCAAGCTGCCTATGATGTAATGGCCACCAAGTTCTAGCTGTTGGAGGTGTGTCAAATTGCCTTTGATGTAATTTCATTTTTTTATTTTTTATATTATTGTTTTCTAAAAGTTACTTTGTATTCATTTTTTTTTTGTTTCAAATCTGTCAACTAATAAAAGAAAAATTTTCATTGAGTCAAAAGAACAGACAGTTACTCATAATAATACAACTAATTCAACTAAATGAACAAATAGATATTGATAAAAAAATAGATAGAAAAATATCATTTTTTATATTTTTTATATTTTTTCAATTTTATTTTTTATTTTCTTATTCCAGTTTTTTCACTTTTCACATTTTCATTCTTTTTTAGTTTTTTCACTTGAGAAGAACAAATATTTCATTGAGACAACAAAAATAAATAATTAGTGGTAAAAGAATAACTAGTACCTCTAAAAAATAAATAGATACTTATAAAATAAAAACTAGCTCCCGTCCATTTTTTTATGAGTTCTTATTTGTTCTTTTATCAATTTATATATTCTTTTATCACTTCTCATTTAATCTATTAACATTTTTATCTATTATTTTTATAATTTTATCAACACTTTCATCCATTTTTATTTTTTTATCATTTTTTAATGTTATTTTATCAATTGTATCTATTCTTTATCATTTCTTATTAATTCTTTTATTAGTTTTATCTATTTTTTTATTAGTGCTTATTTGTTCTTTTATCTGTTTTATTTATTTATTTTAGTTATTATGTGTTTTTCTATATATTTTTTAATAAGTTTTATCTATTTTCATCAATTTTAATAAATTAATTTTTTTTGTTCCCTTTTTTTTATCTATTTGTTTTTTATGAGTATCTATTAGTTTTTTTATAGAAGCTAATTTTTTTATTAGTATATGTTTGTTCTTTTCGAAGATGTATTTGTTCTTTTACCTTTCATTTTTTTGTGTGTTGTTTGATTTTTTTTGTTTTTGTTTTATTTTTCCTCTTTTCTTCTTTAATTCATTTTTTAATGCCTTTTGGTTCTAGTTTTTATTTTTCCTGTTTTCCCTCTTTGCTTCATTCCCGTATTGTTCTCATTTTTATTTGTTAGTCAGCAGTTCTATCAATTATTTTATTATTATTTTTATTAATTTTTTTTGTTCTTTCATCATTTTATATATTTTTACCATTTATTATCAGTTTTATTTATTATTTTTATAAAAATGGAAACAAAACAATATATAAAACTAGAAATAATACAAAAAAATGAAAAATACAAAGGAAAACTGAAAATAAAAGAACATATAGAAATTAAAAAATAACAAAAAATAGTGAATAAAATAATATGTAGGAACTAAGAAGAAAAAAAAAAAAGAATATATAGAAATTAAGAAAACTATTTGCTTACAAAAGAATATGTAGTAATGAATAAAAACTATTTGCTTACAAAAATGAAAATAAAAGAACATATATAAATTAAAAAAAGAATAGAAACAAAAAAAGGGATAGGAATTGAAAAAAAACTTATTTATAAAAGAACAAACAAGTATACAAAAAATAACACATAAAAACTAAAAAATAAAAAATATAAAGGAACATATGGGAACTGAAAATAATAAATTTATAAAAGAATAAACAACAATGCATAGAAGAACATACAATCTGTAATGACTATCTCGATCCAATGAAGAAGAAGAAAATTTATAAAAAAAAAAAGAACATATGGAAACTAAAAAATAACAAACAGTAATAAATAGAAAAATATGTAGGAACTAAGAAAGAAAAAAGAAAAGAAAAGAATAAATACTATTTACTTACAGAACAATGGAAACATGAGAATAGACTATACATCATGTAGAACATAGAGAAATTGAAAAAGAACAAACAATAATTCATAAAAGAACATATAGAAATATAAAAAAGAATAAAACAAAAAAAACATATAACAATTGAAAAAAAAATATATTTATAAAAGAATAAATAACTATACATAACAAAACACATGGAAACTAAAAAAAACAAAAAAAAAATATGAACTGAAAAATAACATATTTATAACAGAACAAACAACTATACATAAAAGAACAAATAGAAACTAAAAATAATAGATATATATATATATATATAAGAACAAATAACAATGCATAAAAGAATATATAATCTATAGCATCTATCTTGCTCCGATAACTAGGAAGAAAATGCAGAAAAAAAGGAATAAAACTAGTAACAAGAATAGATAAAATTGGGAATAATACAAAAGAATAAGGAAAAGCTGGTAAATAAAAAAGATAAAACTGGAAAAAGAAAATAAAAAACGGAGCGGTGCAAGAAAACTGAAAAACTGAAAAAAAAAATGTGGAAAAAAAAATTCTGAAATGAAAAAGACTGAGGAAAAGGAAAGAAAAAAACTATAGAAGTTCATGGTTGACTTCGACAGGAATCGGACTGTTGACTCATTGATATCTTCAGGGGACATTGACCACTTTACTAGAAGCACACTTCTGTTTCCTCTGTACAAGCTCTATAATTATTTTCTTTTCGGAAGCGGGGCTAAAATGACAATTAATAAATTTTTTAAGGACGGCGTACTGCATAAACGCTGTTCATGCAAGAGTTGTTGCATTGACATTGAACAAATAACCTATCAATTTGAGAAATGGAAATTATTGAAATCTCTTTGTACAATATCACTTGTCTAATTTTTTCATAGATGATTGATTTCATTTAATGAGTAGATTTTAGGATTAATGTGATTAGTTTTGGTTAATTTATCATGTGATATTGAAGATAATTGATGCTTATTTTATAGGTTAGTATTTTTTGGAGGATTGTGTGAAAAAATGAGCAAAAGAAGTAAGAAGGAAAGCATTAAAGTCTGTTGGATTTGTTCCAAAGAAATCTTTAGTTTTAATGATGACAAGTGATTTGTGTTAATATTTTTAGTCTCACTTTTTTAGTTAAAATAAGGTTAATTGAACTTTTGCTTAATTTCCAAATGTGTTAGGTGTTTATAAAAAAAATATATGTTTTAGAAATATTGAGGAAAAATTGTCTTTGAAAAGAAATTAGTAAGTTATTAATTTAGGTTAATGTTTGAATCAAGTTTTGATTTCCAAATGACAAGTGTTTTGGAGTGGTTTTAAGTTTAATCCATTAAAGTCACAGTTTAACAGGTATTTGTTTCACCTAAGTTTAACTTGCTTACAAGTTTTACACTGTAACACGTTAAACTGGGTTAATTTGAAGGTTAAGTTTCCTGTGATTTTTCAAGCTTCAGCTGATGCGTTAAAACTTGGTTTTAACCTGTTAAGTTGAAGTCTGAAGGCTTGGGTTCAAATGTTTCAAGTGGCGCGTTTTCAGCCAAGATTTCAAATGGAGCTCGGGCGAATCAGAAGATGCCATCTGTACACGTCTTCCGCGCATTAAATGCGTTGTCTTCTGCTGTTTTTGACCGTTGAAGAGAGAAGTCGAGTTTAACCCGTTAAACTCAGGACTTAACGCAAAATCTGAAAGTATCAGTTTTTTCGTGAAAAACAGAGCAACGGCTCTCCAGATTTTAAGGAAACTTTTCAGGCACTTCCAGCAGGGCTTCAACGGTCTAATAGCTTCCTAAAGAGTATATTTACACTAAGAAACATGTTGTAAACCTAACTTGGCAACTAGAAAAAGCAATCATCCATCAAAGAACTGAAATTAGAAAAGTTGCCAAGAACTTGTGCTTGTGCTTTCATTGGCTTATCTAGCATTGGTTGCTTAGTTCTTACCTTGTAACCACGAATTGTTGAGCTTGTCTTGAGTGGTTGAGTGGTTTCCTTGTAAGGGAAAAAGGGTTAGAAGGGTTTCTAGTTAGCCTTTTGGCAAAACTAGTGAGAGGTAAAGGTAGAAGGATCTACCAAAGTGTTGTATGCCTTTGAAGGCTATTGTGTATCATTGTGTTTTATAGTAGATAAGAAAACTCTCAAGTGGTGAGCTTGAGGAGAGGAGTAGGCTCTCAAGAGGAGAGTTTGAACCTCTATAAAAATTCTCTTGTCCAAGTTTCTTCTTCTCTCTACATACTTGAGCTTTGGTGGGTGTTTTATGCAACTTGTTTTGGTTGAACTTGTTTGTTTTCAAAACTACTTCAAAGATAGCTTTCAAAGCAAATTCTAGGTGGATTGTGGTAGTCATTTTTTGAGTAAAATAGAGTTAATCATTGTTCCTCAAATTGAATTTGAGTTTGGGGTTTCAAGAATTCATTTGTGCTTTATTTTTGGAACCCAACCAATTCACCCGCCTCTTGGTTGCACTTGGGCCAACAATTGGTATCAGAGCTAGTGGTTGTGTTTTGATAAAATCCTACGATTTTCAAGCCTAAAGATCCATGGCAACCACTAGTATGCATCTTGAGGGGCAAAATCCTTCTAGGCCACCTTTGTTTGACTCCACAAACTTTAATTGGTGGAAAACTAGAATGGAAATTCATATCCAAGCTATTGATCATGCTCTTTGGAGGATCATCAAGGATGGTCCTAGGATACCTATAAAAATGGTTGATGGAAACCAAGTGCCAAAAGATCGAACGGAATATGAACCGGAGGATGATCACATGTGCACTATGAATGCAAGGGCAATGAATATAATATATTGTGCACTAACCCCCGATGTGTTCAATTTGGTTTCTTCTTGTGGAAATGCTAGGGATATATGGAAAAAGCTATTGGTGACTTATGAAGGTACCACACAAGTGAAGGACACCAAGATGCACATGCTTGTGAGGGCATATGAGTTGTTTACCATGGAGCCAAATGAGAGCATTCAAGAAATGTTTAGAAGGTTCAATGAGATCCTCACACCACTCAAATTACTTGGGAAGGAGTACACAAATGAGGAGTTGGTGAGGAAGATCTTGTGGAGCTTACCTCAATCATGGAAGAGTATAGTTGAAGCCATTAATAAAAGAGGAAGCATTAAAACAATGCGTGTGGATGAGCTCTTTGGAAAGCTATTGACCTATGAGATGAAGGAACAAGTTGAGGAAAGATACATCAAGAAGAACAAGTCAATGGCTTTGAAAACTCAAGAAGACCACACATCATCAAGTGAAGATGGAGAAATTGATGCGGCCCTCTTGGCAAGAAAATTTAGTAAGATGTTCAAGAAGTCAAGAAGCAAAAACTTCAAAAAGGAAAAGTATGAAAAGAATAAAGGAGAGCACTCTAAAAGGAGGGATGAAGTCATTTGCTACAATTGCAAGGAACCCGGACATCTTCAATTCGATTATCCATTGAAGAATAAGAATAAACCAAACAAGTACAAGAAATTCTCCAAGAAAAAAAGTGGAAAAGCTATGGCGGCTTGGAGTGCAAGTGACTCATCTTCAAGTGAAGGTTCATCTTCATCCAATAGCTCAAGTGATCAAGCAAATCTTTGCTTGTTGATAGATGATGATGTAGCCTCCTTATCAAGACAAAGTCACTCCAACCTATGTCTCATGGCAAAAGAGAAAGATGAGGTAAACAACTACTCAAGTGATTCATCTAGCTCATACATATCTATAGGTAGTGAGTATTTAGAGTTGCAAAATGCTTTTAATGCTCTTTACAAGGACTCTCAAAAGCTTGCTAAACATGTAGGTGAATTAAAAACTTTGAATGCATCCTTGACCAAAGAAAAAGATGAGCTAAAAAAGCAGAACTTTGATCTCACACAATCTTTATCTAAATTTGTTAAAGGAAAAGAAAAATTAGACTTATTACTTGGAGCACAAAAAGGTGTTCATGATAGGGCCAGAATAGGCTACAATCCTTTAGTTAAAGAAAAAAAGTTTGGGAATAGATTTATTGGTGCATCATCTACTATGTATAGCCCATTCACAACTTGTCATGCTTGTGGTAGAAAGGGTCATTATGCATATGATTGCATAACTAGGAAACCAAATGCATAAATTGGCTATAAGATGATTTGGGTTCCCATGGGAACCAAGGTTGTGGCTAACATTGAAGGACCCAAGAAAATTTGGGTACCAAAATCCAACAAGTGATTGTTTATTTGTAGGGGGCAAGAAAAGAGACTTGGTACTTGGATAGTGGATGCTCAAGACATATGACCGGTGAAAAGTCTCATTTTATAAGCCTCAAGCAAAAAGAAGGAGGAACCGTCTCATTTGGAGATAATAGCAAAGGTACCATCATTGGTATAGGTAGAATTGGTAAGGAAAATTCCTCCTCAATTGACAATGTGTTGCTTGTTGATGGATTGAAGCATAATTTGCTTAGTATTAGTCAATTGTGTGATAAAGGTTATAGAGTTATATTTGAAGCTCTTGTATGCCAACTGATTGATATTGTTTCCAATCAAATTAAAATTCAGTGGTAGAAGACAAGGAAACATTTATGTGGTTGATTTGAATGACTTGTCTTCTTTTAATGCGAAATGTTTAATGGCCACAAACAAAGATGATAGTTGGTTATGGCATAGAAGACTTGGTCATGTTAGTATGCACATAATTTCAAAGCTAGTAAAAAGTGATTTGGTTAGAGGTTTACCTAACATGAAGCTTGAAAAAGACAAAGTATGTGATGCTTGCATAAAGGGAAAACAAACTAAGGTTTCTTTTAAATCAAAAAATTGTATTTCAACTTCTAAGCTTCTTCAACTTCTTCATATGGATTTGTTTGGACCCATTAGAACTAGGTGTTTTGGTGGAAAGCAATATTGTTTTGTAATTGTGGATGACTATTCTAGATTTACTTGGGTATTCTTTCTTGCTCATAAAAGTGACACTTGTGATGTATTCATTACATTTGCTCATAAGGTTCAAAAGGAAAAAGGTTCATGCATTAGCTCAATTCGTAGTGATTGTGGTAAAGAGTTCATTAATCATGACATGATTTCATTTTGTGAATCTAGTGGCATTTCTCATAACTTTTCGGCTCCTAGAACTTCTTAACAAAATGGTGTTGTGGAAAGAAAGAATAGAACTCTTGAGGAAATGGCTAGAACTATGTTGTGTGAAGGTAGTCTACCAAAGTACTTTTGGGCCGAAGCAACAAATACCACATGTTACATTCTTAATAGAGCTTTGATTAGACCCATTCTCAATAAAACTCCATATGAGCTTTGGAAAGGAAAGAAGCCAAACATCTCATATTTTCATGCATTTGGGTGCAAGTGTTTTGTCTTGAACGATGGAAAAGAAAATCTTGGAAAGTTTGATGCAAAAAGTGATGAGGCTATATTTGTTGGGTACTCTAGTAAAAGCAAAGCATTTAGAGTCTTTAATAAAAGAACCCTTGTGATTGAAGAATCCATTCATGTTGTATTTGATGAGACTAACAATGCTACTAGAAAAGAATGTTGTAGTGATGATGATATTGTAGATGAAGTTCATCAAAAGGAAATCAATCACAATGAGAAGGAAGTCTCTCATGTTCCATTAAAGGATGACAACTTTGAAGGAGATGAGCCTAATGATGCACAAGAGCATACTCCAAGTCAAGATCCTTTGCATGATAATCAAAATCAATTTAAGGAACAATCCCTACAACAAGAAGAGCATTCTCATCAAGGATTACCTAGTGAATGGAAGTTCAAGCACAAATCTAGTCATCCAAGAGACTTCATAATAGGTGATGCCTCAAGAGGTATTGTGACTAGATCTTCTTTGAAAAACTTATGTAGTTACTATGCCTTCTTGTCTCAAATAGAACCTAAAAGCATTGATGAAGCCCTTGAAGATGAAAATTGGATTTTGGCTATGCAAGAGAAACTAAACCAATTTCGTAGAAATGAGGTTTGGGAGCTAGTGCCTAAGCCAAAAAATCATTCCATTATAGGGACAAAATAGGTTTTTAGAAACAAGCTTGATGAAAATGGTGTTGTCATAAGAAATAAGGCAAGGCTAGTTGCAAAGGGTTATAGTCAAGAAGAGGGTATTGACTTTGAAGAAACCTTTGCACCCGTTGCAAGGTTAGAAGCTATAAGATTGCTTTGTGCCTTTGCTTGTTATATGGAGATTAAGCTATTTCAAATGGATGTGAAAAGTGCTTTTTTAAATGGATTTATCAAAGAAGAAGTTTATGTTTCACAACCCCCCGGTTTTGAAGATCCAAATTTTCCAAACCATGTTTTTAAATTGAAGAAAGCTTTGTATGGGTTAAAGCAAGCTCCTAGAGCTTGGTATGATAGGTTGAGTAAATTTTTTATTAATCAAGGTTTTACTAGAGGTACGGTTGATACTACTCTCTTTATTAAGCATTCTAAAGATAATATGTTAATTGTGCAAATTTATGTGGATGATATCATATTTGGTGCTACTAATGAGTCTTTATGTGAAGAGTTTTCTAAGTTAATACAAGGTGAATTTGAGATGAGCATGATGGGTGAGCTTACCTTCTTCCTTGGACTTCAAATCAAGCAATCGAAGGAGGGTGTTTTCATCAACCAAGCTAAGTACACAAGAGAGCTACTCAAAAGGTTTGGCTACTCAAGTGCAAAGCCTAGTATCATTCCAATGAGTGCCACAACTAAGCTTGATGAGGATGAAGATGGTAAGCCTATTGACCAAAAACTCTATAGAAGCATGATAGGTTCTTTGCTTTATTTAACTGCTAGTAGACCGGATATCTTGTTTAGTGTTTGCTTGTGTGCTCGCTTTTAATCATGTCCTAAGGAATCACACTTAAAAGTGGTAAAGAGGATTTTTAGATATTTAGTTAATACACCAAACCTAGGATTATGGTACTCTAGAGACACCAGCTTTAATCTTTTGAGATATTCTGATGCCGATTATGCCGGGAGTAAAGTGGATCGAAAATCAACTAGTGGCTCTTGTCAATTTATTGGGTGTTGTCTTGTATCTTCGTTTTCGAAGAAACAAAATTCAGCTGCTTTATCCACTGCGGAGGCCGAATATATAGCGGACGGAAGTTGTGTAGCTCAAATATTATGGATGAACCAACAATTGAAAGACTATGGATTTAATTTCAAAAAGACATCCATTAAATGTGACAACACAAGTGCCATTAGTCTAGCTAAAAATCCGGTTTTTCACTCTAGAGCAAAGCATATAGAAGTTAGGCATCATTTTATTAGAGATCATGTACATGATGGTGATATTGTTCTTGAATTCATAGATACTCAACATCAATTGGCTGATATTTTTACCAAACCCTTGTGTGAAGAAAGATTTATCTTTATTAGAAGGGAACTTGGAATGAGCAACCCAAAGTAATTGTTTGATTTCTTGAAAAGAATGGAACTATGTGTTCATGAAAATAAATTTCATGATCATAAAGTTCATTTATTCATAAAATAAAGTGTGTCACTTAGCCATCAAAATTTTGTACTTACAATTCTCTTTTTCATTAAATCAATATATACATATATATATATATATTGTTTAACCGATCAAACTTTTCGTTTTACCTATAATGTTTCACTTCTGTCTGCTTCGCTTAAACTCCGCCAAATTTTTTTCTCCCTGTCTGTCGCACTTCTCTATCAGCCGACGCAAGCTTTCCCGCTTCGCATCGCCTTGGCTCCTTTGCCATTCCTCTGTCGTCACTCTTTCCGTAAATCGGCGACTCGCTTTTCGGCAGGCGGCACTCCACTCTCTTCTTCTTCTTGTCGCTTCGCCTTCCCTGGTTCGCAACCCCCGAATTCACGCCTTCGTTCTCTGCTGCTGCCTCGCTCTGATTCTTGGATCTCCGACCATGGCACGCACACGATGGACGCGCAAACGTGCCCAAGGGACTGATTCTCACCCTCCTTCTCGACCGGGCAAACGCCTGAAGCGCACTGCACCTCCGCGGAACCGGCGAACTGCTCCGAACCGCGCCATTGTCTCTCCCTTGCCTCCTCCACCTGACAACCCGTCTTCCCCCACTGACGTACCACCATCCCCTCCTGTGCTTTACTTGATAGACACATTTGAGGAGGCTATAGCAAATATTAGGCAGAGAAATTTCTGTCCAGGCTTTGTTGTTAATAGATATATGTTGCATCTTCAGCTGTTTGATAAGGTTGTCACTTGGCTTGAAAAGCTTAATTTGATTCCTTTTTGTGAGGCCCAGCCAGAAGGTTACTCCTCCTTAGTGAAAGAATTTTACTACAATTTACAGCCAAAGCCAGGGGAAATCTTTCAGTTAACCAGTTTTGTGAGAGGAAAACCAATTGAACTCACTCCAGTTTTAGTCTGTCAACTTATTGGCGTTGAACATGTTTCAGAAGCTAAGGATTCTGACATTGAATCGGAAGCCCTTAAATATTTCTTTCCCGAGGTAGTTCAAAAGGCTAAGGTTTTTCCCTCCCATCCCTATCCCAGCTTACTCATTGCTAATCATCGAATGTTGCATTGGATTATTGGAGGTGTTCTCCTACCTAGAACCAATTTTAGCACTGTGACCAAGAAGGATTCCTGCCTAATGTATAAGTTGATCAAGTGTTACCCTATTGACTTTGGTGGCCGGATCCTCAAGCACATGATTCAGGCTCGAAACAACACCAAACAGAGGCTCTCTCTTCCTTATTTCGGTCTCATCTCCCGCCTGCTTGAACATCTTCAAGTTGATTGCTCAATTGACACTCTTACCTCCCTTGCTCTGCTTTCTCTCCTGGCCAAAAGGCGATTGGAGAAGAGTGCTCTTGAGTTAAAAGGCCGTTCTTGGCATCAGATCCCTACCGCTTACCAAGCTGCTCTTGATGCCGCCCTCAAGGATAACTTCAAAGATTCCTCCTGTGCTGAGCCTGTTGCAAGACTAAGTGGCAATGACGGCACTGCAGCAAATCCCTCGTCAACAGCCCCACCCACTCCAGTTCAAGTAGCTGTGGATAATTCGGGACCACCACATCTTCTTGAGTGGCTTGAATAAGAGATCAAGGAGTTGCGAGCGAAAGTGGATCTTCTCTTACGACACTTTGGACTTGGTGGTGTCCACATCCTTCCAGCTATGCCTGAGCATGCTGCTGCTGCCACTGCCCCCGCTCCACCACCCTCTGCTGCTCAGATGCCCTCCTCTCCTCATGGTTCTTTCCATCCTCCGCCTACCACCCATGCTGGCTCCTCCACCCCTGTCTTGCATCGGTCCAAGAGCTTCTGATTTCTGGTTGGCAGCGTCTAGAAGTGACACCGACATATCTTCTACTTGTCGCACTTTTTTTTAAAAAAAAATTTGGGTTGTCTTTTCCTTATGCATTTGGACCTGTTTTTTGTTTATCACTGTGGATTTGTTCTTGTGGATTTGTTCCACATAACTGTTATGTTTGGTTATGGACGTATTTATGCTTATATGGCTGTTATGACTTTATTATGCTTCTTGTTTCCTTTGATGCTTATGCTTATACCTATTCTTCATTCTTTTTTATTATGACAAAAAGGGGGAGAAAATTAGTGGTTGTTGTTATTGATTATTTTGATTATTTGCTTTTATTGATTTAAGAATTATATGTAAGAAGTGAGGGGGAGTAGTATTGTTATGATGAAGAAAGGGGGAGCATGATTATATTTCCTTGCTGTTACTTGAGGAAGTGATTGGATTTCTATATATGCTGGATATTTGTGGTTGGTTTGCTGTCTTTTAATAGGAAGGATTGCTCATTTTTTAAGGGAAACTATGGCAAAATTTTTTCAAAATCTCTTCAATTGACTCCCTCAAATGTTTATGTCCAGAGGGTTTTGTCATCATCAAAAAAGGGGAGATTGTTGGATTTGTTCCAAAGAAATCTTTAGTTTTGATGATGACAAGTGATTTGTGTTAATATTTTTAGTCTCACTTTTTTGGTTAAAATAAGGTTAATTGAACTTTTGCTTAATTTCCAAATGTGTTAGGTGTTTATAAAAAAAATATATGTTTTAGAAGTATTGAGGAAAAATTGTCTTTGAAAAGAAATTAGTAAGTTATTAACTTAGGTTAATGTTTGAATCAAGTTTTGATTTCCAAATGACAAGTGTTTTGGAGTGGTTTTAAGTTTAATCCATTAAAGTCACAGTTTAACAGGTATTTGTTTCACCTCAGTTTAACTTGCTCCCAAGTTTTACACTGTAACACGTTAAACTAGGTTAATTCGAAGGTTAAGTTTCCTGTGATTTTTCAAGCTTCAGCTGATGCGTTAAAACTCGGTTTTAACCTGTTAAGTTGAAGTCTGAAGGCTTGGGTTCAAATGTTTCAAGTGGCGCGTTTTCAGCCAAGATTTCAAATGAAGCTCGGGCGAATCAGAAGACGTCACCTGTACACGTCTGCCGCACATTAAATGCGTTGTCTTCTGCTGTTTTTGACCGTTGAAGAGAGAAGTCGAGTTTAACCCGTTAAACTCAAGACTTAACGTGAAATCTGGAAGTATTAGTTTTTTCGCGAAAAACAGAGCAACGGCTCTCCTGATTTTAAGGAAACTTTTTAGGCACTTCCAGCAGGGCTTCAACGGTCTAATAGCTTCCTAAAGAGTATATTTACACTAAGAAACATGTTGTAAACCTAACTTGGCAACTAGAAAAAGCAATCATCCATCAAAGAACTGAAATTAGAAAAGTTGCCAAGAACTTGTGCTTGTGCTTTCATTGGCTTATCTAGCATTGGTTGCTTAGTTCTTACCTTGTAACCACGAATTGTTGAGCTTGTCTTGAGTGGTTGAGTGGTTTCCTTGTAAGGGAAAAAGGGTTAGAAGGGTTTCTAGTTAGCCTTTTGGCAAAACTAGTGAGAGGTAAAGGTAGATGGATCTACCAAAGTGTTGTATGCCTTTGAAGGCTATTGTGTATCATTGTGTTTCATAGTAGATAAGAAAACTCTCAAGTGGTGAGCTTAAGGAGAGGAGTAGGCTCTCAAGAGGAGAGTTCGAACCTCTATAAAAATTCTCTTGTCCAAGTTTCTTCTTCTCTCTACATACTTGAGCTTTGGTGGGTGTTTTATGCAACTTGTTTTGGTTGAACTTGTTTGTTTTCAAAACTGCTTCAAAGATAGCTTTCAAAGCAAATTCTAGGTGGATTGTGGTAGTCATTTTCTGAGTAAAATAGAGTTAATCATTGTTCCTCAAATTGAATTTGAGTTTGGGGTTTCAAGAATTCATTTGTACTTTATTTTTGGAACCCAACCAATTCACCCCCCTCTTGGTTGCACTTGGGCCAACAAAGTCACTTTGGCATCTCAATGCACAAATTCATCAACGCCAATGCCGGTTTGACATAGGCAAAGAATAATCATGTAAAATCATAGAGATGGGAACACGGCAAATTGGCATCACTGAGCATGTCCAATTTCCTACCTGGAGCAGGAAACACGACATTTGAAAGAGACGAGGGTTTTCCTCCATTTTGTTGGGGGGTTGTGTGGGGAATTTGGAGAGTAAGATGGCAAGAGAAAAACAAGATTTGAAGGGCACAAAATTCAACCCGAAACTTGAAGATCAATTTTTTTTAGTAAGGAATTCTTCTCCTTCTTTCTCTTTGATTTCTTTTTTATATTAGAATTTTGTATGATTATTTTTAAGGTTTTTTTCATGAGTTCCAGTAGCTAAATTCTTTTTCTCTCTTAAGAGACATGAGAATTATGTTGATGTTTTAGTGCATATTTTATTTTTATCTTCAATTGTCATATATTTCTTGTTAATTTTCTCTCGTGCTTAAAAAAATTTTTGCAACCAGAGGTTTATTTCTAAATGCGAGTTTGTCTTTGAGAGAAGAAATTTGTGTTAAGAGATAGGGAGAAAATTAGTTAGATTAATTTGAGGATCGAGAGACCCAAGTATCTAGGAGGCTTAAGATAATTTGTCATCAAAAGAGAAAATTAGACACTAGTAAATTCACCTATATGATAGGATGATGGAAAAAAGATGAAAGGTAAATAGTACTAAAACTAGACAAAATGATATACTCATAAAAGAGTGTTTTGTGTCATAGATTTTTATTAGTTTTTTAAGTTATCGATTAGTTCGAATTTAGTCTAGTTCAAGTATTAGTTTAAAATTAGTTAGCTTTAATAATTATTTTGTTTACTTTTATTTACAACTTAATTTCATTAATCAATTTTATTCAATTCCAATTTTAATTTAGATAATTTCAACACATTCTAGCTAAGCTTTATTTGTTTAATCAGCTTCTATATATAGAGACGATTCTTTAACACGCATCACTATATTAAAGCTTGAGTACTATTGCACTTGTACATTCGCAGCCATATATGAAGTTAATAGGAATTATCTCTCCATTGAGCGAAGTCTTAGATTGAAGTCTTGTCAGAATGGTTGAGTAGTGAAACATAAGGCGCGAGGGGAGGAGTTCGCATCGAGGTAGCAGGCACATGAGTGCTTCGTGCTTTTTTCTAAAACCTATTTTCTTTCTTTTTTTTTTTTTTCTCTTTTTCTTCCTTGTCTCATTTTTCTTCCTTCCTCTAAGCTGGGTTGCTGGAAGTTAGTTATTTATTCTCCTATTAATAGATATTTATTATTTTATTGGTAGATATTTATTATTTTATCAATTTTTGCTTGTTCTTTTAGATAAACTATTTTTTTTGAAAAAAACACAAATTGATAAAAAAAAACAAATACATAATAATAAAAGAACAATTAACTACTTAATAAAAGAACAAAAAAGAATAAAAAACTAATTTATCTAAAAAAATAAATAACTTGCAGTGAAAGAACAAAGACTTATTGCTAAAGAACAAATAATTAATTTATTTGAAAAATATGCAGGAATACATAAAAAACCAAAAAACTACTAATGAAAAAATAAATAACTACTAATAAAAAAACAAGCAAGAACTTATAAATTAAAAAACAAATAACTTGCAGTAAAAAATAAAGAGCTATGACTAAAAGAATAAACAACTAATTTATCTAAAATAATCAGCAAGAATAGATAGAAGAACAAATAACTATTGATAAATGATCAAACAAGTATTAATAAAAAATCAAAAACTAATTTATCTGAAAGAACAAATAGAAATTGATAAAATAACAAACATATACCAACAAAAACCAATAACAAACTGATAAAAGAATAAACAACTAGTAATAAAAAAAACAAATATATAACTACTATTAAAAGAACATACACCTAGTTTATTTAAAGAACAAGTAAGAATTAATAAAAGAACAAACAACTGCTAGTAAAAGAATCAACCACTACATAATAAAAGAAAAGACTAGATTATTTAAATGAACAAATTAACAAGAACCATGAAAGAATAGACAACCCAGTAAAAGAACAAAGAGTTGCCATTAAAAGAACAAACAATTATTTTGTTTAAAAGAATAAGCAAAAAAAGATAAAAGAACAAATAACTACTAATAAAAAACAACCAACAACAGTGGATGTATGTCATTAGTGCTCACGCTAGCCTATGGATCTCCTACACATCATTGATAACCTCAATATTTTGTCTTCATATAATTATAAGATATGAGAATCATAAAAAGTTTCTCATTAAAATCCTCTTCAACTTTCGAACCTCTTCTCTCTCCTGAAACTCTCACATCTTACTTCTTTACCATATTGGTTTTTCTCCTACGCCTAATCAAAATAGAAAAACTAAATTCCAAACAAATAAGAAAGCTAATACAAAATCATAAACAAAATCAAAATCTTTACTCTCTAGGAATTGAGTCAACAAATGCAACAAAGTTGCTTTTTGAATGATATTCGAACAACCATTGTTCCCCAAGATATATACTTGATCTTTCTATGTATTACAACCTGCTTTGGCTTCACTGAACCAAAAACATCAAATTTTTCTTGTTAACCTTCAAGCATCCTACAAATTTTCCATATGTAGGACATTAATTTTCAATAAGCATAGTCCTTTATTAATGTCTTTGTCATTTCATTCTAGAGATAAAGTTTCAACAAGAAAATAGAAGGAAACTAAGGCATATTATTCTTCCGGTAAACCAAAGGTACAAATATTCACTTCATCAAAAGAGGCGTTCGGGAAGATGGTCAAGCACGAAGTAGTAACAAGAAGAGATCACCATGTCTACATAATAAAACCATGCTTGCCTCCAATAAGGATTTATCCACAAAATCGCGACAACGGCTAATAGGGCAATAACGTAAGAGATGACGAAACTGGTGTAGAACATGTCCATGACTGAAAAATCAGCATCTTCTGTAGCGTCAGCCATGGGATTTCGGGGTTTGATAGTTCTAGAGCAGTTTCTTTGTAGTGGCTCCCCGCAGAGGAAAGGATTGCCCTTGTAGCTGCTCCCATCAAATGTCGCAAACTGTCCCACTCGCCCAGGTGCCAGACCAGACAAATTGTTGTATGAAACATTGAAAACTTCTAAGAAGTGCAATTCAATAATCTGAGTAGGGATGCTCCCACTCAAGCAGTTATTGGAAAGATCCAAGCTCTCAATTCCCGTTAGATTTGAAAATGTGGTGGGGATTTGCCCTGTCAAGCTGTTGTGGGACAAGTTGAGTGCATGCAGCCTGTTAAGGCTTCCAAGTTCTTGAGGGATCTCACCAGATAAATTGTTGGAAGAAAGATCGATTCCAGACATGAAAGTTAGGATTCTCCCCTTGTAAGAGTAAGAGATACACTTGGTCGTAAATTCTATTGGCCCTTCAACTGGAGAAAGATAAGAGATACTGTTGATCGTAATTTCTATTGGCCCTTGAACTAGAAAAGAAGACATCGGTGCAATAGCAAATGCTGGAATTGGTGGAGCTGGCACATGGTAATCTTCATAATATCTAGAAACTTCACTTAGGGCGGTAATATGTAGGCAAGGAGGAATAGGACCAAAAAAATTGTTGTGAGAAAGATCGACCAAGCTCAATTTATCCAACTGACATAACCTCCTTGAGATCATTCCTTGGAGACCATTGTTGTCTAGAAACAGGAAGCTCAACTGGGAAAACTTGTTGATGCACTTGGGGATGCTACCAGTGAATTGATTATTGCTGAGATCTAAAGTCACCAACATGAAACTATTGCAAAACTTATCTGTTAATGATCCTCTCAGCCTGTTTTTAGACAAATGGAGATGTATGATCTTAGACGGGCTAAGGCAAGACAGTAGAGTGCCAGATAAGTTATTGCTTGAAAGGTCCAAGATTTTGAGATCAACTAGTTTGCATAGCTCGGCAGGAATTGGACCTTCAAGAGAATTGTTGGCCATGATAAGCTGCTCCAATCGTGACATATTTCCTATCCAGGTTGGAATCCTTCCGGATAAACGGTTATTGCTAATATCTAATCTTGTTAATGAATCACTCAATTCCGTTTGGATGCTTTCAACTCCAGTGAAGTGATTTCCATCCAACAGCAACTCCCTGATCAGTCTTGTTAAGTTGAAATTTATTTGGCCTTGCAGATTATTGTTTGACAATCTGACGACTTCCAAGTAGTAGCAGTTCCTAGTCAAGTGCTCGGGAATGACACCGGACAACCTGTTGTTCGATAAGTCCAATGATCTCAGCAATTTCAAGTACCCAAATGAAGAAGGAATGTTGCCTTCAAATAAATTATTTGACATGTTAAGGGAGTCCATCTGTCGGAAATATTCTCCAAATTGTTCTGGAATATGCCCAGTCAAATTGTTGGAAGAGATATCTAAGGAAAAATTGTGGGTCGACATATTCAAATGTGACAAGTGAAACAATTGAAGAGGGCCTGAAAGGGAATTATTGGAAAGATCTAACATCCATAAGTTGGTATTGTTTTCGATAAGCCAAGTTGGGAACTGCCCCTTCAAATCTATGCTGGAGAGTGAAGCATCTTGCAAATGGTTTTGGTGGCGAAGGAATTCTGGAGTAAATCCTGCATCTCCACAACAAGATAAGCCAAGAGTTTGCAGTTGGAAACTTGGGAGAGCAGAAGAAGGCAGTAGCTCTGTTTCTTGATAGATTATGTTATTACCCAATTTAACAGACTTGAGTTTGGATAGGTTGAAGAAAGATTTAAGCGAGCTGGGCACTCTCAAGAAATTTTCAGAAAGATCAAGATATCTAATGGATGTTAACACTCCGAGGGGGGATGAGGATACATCACCCGAGAATTGATTGGAAGAGAGATCTAAAACCTCTAGTGATGTCATATTTGAGAAACACCATGGCAAGCCGCCTTTGATGAAATTGTCACTGAGGTCTAGTTGTTGGAGATGCGTCAAACCACACAAACCTGTAAAGTTGACGTGCTTTAGATTTTGGGTCGGTTTATTGTAACATGCCTAAATTTCAACTCAAACCTTTTGGATGCTTTGAATAGTTCTAATGAACCACTTACTTGTGATGTTGGTTGATGTACTGAAGTTGTTTCTTGCCAGACCTAGGGACTTGAGGGATGAAAAGCCAGCACCAAAAGATGATAAGATGGTATCGTTGAAATGATTGTCACTCAAGTCAAGGACTTGTAAATTGTGCAGACCCCTTAATTTATCTAAACCTGCAATTTATCAATTGCTCCTTGTTAAAACCTGCAATGTTTATAGAAACCATATAGTGTAGCATGAACCAGCAAAAATGAGAAATGAGCACCTCCGTTGGGAACAAAACCAGCGAGTCTATTGACTGACAAGTCAAGTTCCTTCAGTTCTTCCAAGGGAAGAAACAGAGACATATTCCAATAACGGGGACCGTCTACAGACGAGAAGTCGATCGTATAATAAAGAGATAGAATGGTGACGCGACCAGTGGTGGCGTCACACTCGACAAAGTCCCAACGGCAGCAATCTGTATCCTCCGCCCAATCGCCGAGAAGAATTTGGCAGTCGTTGGAGCAAAGAAAAGCTTTAAGTTGCAAGAAGGCAACCTTCTCTTGCTCCCAACACCCGTCACACACCCACTGCGACCTGTGCATATACAGTATCGCAGTTATCATCAACCACACCCATTTTGCTCCCATCATCCCTCTAATCACTTTTTCCTTTTTCTTTCTTTCCTTGGAGACAACCTGTGGATACTGGGGGGGCTTTTATATTGTAATTTTACCATAATTTTTTGTAATGGAAAAAAATAAAACGAAATGAAAGAACTGCTTGATGAATTTCCAACCACTTGCTTGCAATCAATTTTTGCGAAAACGTCAACAAAAGAAAAAAAAAAGATAGTTAATGAGAAAGTGAGTCATGTGAAAATGGACAACGGAAGCCATCGAGAAGCAGAGCAAAGAAGACCTTGACCCAGAAAGCAAAGCACCTTCGTCAATTGTCTACGATAATTACAGTACGAAAACATCCAGTTATGCAAGGTAAGGACTCAGCTCAATGACATCGAACAAATAACACATTAATTTGGGAAATGGCAATTATTGAAATTAATCTCTTTGTACCATAGTACTTACCTAGTTTTTTTAATATATAGATAAAGGTAATATTTATCTATGTAGCTAGGAGCTCCTTCTCTATTGAGCAAAGTTAAAAAAAAAAAAAGACTTTAAGAAAATTTCCCTCTTAAATTGGGTTTGAGGTGGCTCTTTCTATAGATTAGCTGGGCCAATATAGTTATTGAGGTCTTATAGAAAAACAATTAATAGTATATGCATATTTTGTATTTTTTTTCATAGAAACTTAAGGATTTTATAGAAACATTATTAGGCATATTCCTCAAAGGTTACATGTAACCAAAAATTATAACTATAGTATTAACCTAGTTTTTTTAATATATAGATAAAAGTAATATTTATCAATGTAGCTAGGAGCTCTTTAAGAAAATTTCCATTGAGCAAAGTCTGAAATTCTTATAGAAAAATAAGTAATAGTATATGCCTATTTTTTATTTTTTAAATATAAACTTAAGGATTTTATAGAAACATTATTAGACATATTCCTCAAAGGTTACATCTTACCAAAAATTATAACTATGAAAAACATTCATAAGCTACAATATTGGCATAGTTCATTTGGAGGATGATATAATAAATATAAAAAAGTAGAAACATACTTAGTGAAGGAAAACCCTTTGCTTGTAAGACTACTAACTTTGAAAAGAAAGAACCTCTGATTGGCTCATGGGGCTATTGCTTGATCAGTAATAGGAACTCCCCTAAGTTAAAATTTGAATCTCAGATTAGAAATTTTCTATGAAAATATATTATGGCATTAGCTACCGACCTCTAGATTGATGAAGCATAAGTTAAAGGCCTACACAAAAGTTTAAAGCTAGAGCCTATGAAAATTCGCGGTACTCGTACTCGGATGACTGAAAAATTTCCAGAACCTGAGACTTGAAAAATAAGGTTTGTTAGAGTAGAAGACCTTTTCTTTCCCTTGGTACTCATTTTTATTATTATTGGAATTATACTAACACAATAATACTGAAAGAGCTCTTATTAAGTTGTTACTAAATTTTATTTTTATTTTTTATTATAAACTTACCTACGACATATTCCTCAAAGGTTACATCTTACCAAAAATTATAACTATGACAATAAACATTCATAAGCTACAATATTGGCATAGTTCATTTGGAGGATGATATATAAATATAAAAAAGTAGAAACATACTTAGTGAAGGAAAACCCTATTGCTTGTAAGACTACTAACTTTGAAAAGAAAGAACCTCTGATTGGCTCATGGGGCTATTGCTTGATCAGTAATATAAGAACTCCCCTAAGTGGTCGGTTAAAATTTGAATCTCAGATTAGAAATTTTCTATGAAAATATATTATGGCATTAGCTACCGACCTCTAGATTGATGAAGCATAAGTTAAAGGCCTACACAAAAGTTTAAAGCTATGGCCTATGAAAATTCGCGGTACTCGTACTCGGATGACTGAAAAATTGTTTTTGAGACTTGAGGAAAGCCCCTGCCAAGGTTTGTTAGAGTGAAGGAAGACCTTTTCTTTCCCTTGGTACTCATTTTTATTATTATTGGAATTATACTAACACAATAATACTGTTTGTGATCCTTAGAGTAATAATATAATTCAAGTATGACTCAAGTACCTATTATGGAAAAAAGTAAAAAAAAAAATTATCATCATAGAAAAGGTCACTGGAAAAAAAAATTTAGGAAAAAAAGTTCTTAGCTATTAGAAATAGTTGCTTATATTATAATAAGGGGACTTTTATCATCAATTTTTTTATATTTTCCAATGCTTTAAAATATTAAAAAAATTATAAGAATTATTTTTTCCTCAAGTTCATACCTTTTAATATTGTAACACAAATTTTTATTCTTACCAACTAAATTTTTTCTATACTAAATAATATTAAAATATTATCATTTTTGGCAGTCGTCGGGGGGTAAATTGTACCGGAGGCAATCAGTCTTCTCTTGCTGCCAAAGAAAAGCTTTAAGTTGCAAGAGGGCAACCTTCTCTTGCTCCCAACACCCGTCACACACCCACTGCAAACTGTGCATCTAGAGTATCGCAGTTATCATGAACCTCACCCATTTTGCTCCCATCATCCCTCTAATCACTTTTTCCTTTTTCCTTCTTTCCTTGGAGACAAACTGGGGGGGCTTTTATATTCTAATTTTACCATAATTTTTTGGAAAGGAAAAAAATCAAACGAGATGAAAGAACTGCTTGATGAATTTCCAACCACTTGCTTGCAATCAATTTTTGCGAAAACGTCAACAAAAAAAAAAAAAAAGATAGTTAATGAGAAAGTGAGTCATGTGAAAATGGACAACGGAAGCCATCGAGAAGCAGAGCAAAGAAGACCCTTTACTCATAATTCACGCACCTTTCTCAATTGTCTACAATAATTACTTAAGATGTCTACAGTACGAAAACATCCAGTTATGCAAGGTAAGGACTCAGCTCAATGACATCGAACAAATAACAGAGTATTAATTTGGGAAATGGAAATTATTGAAATTAATCTCTTTGCACCATAGTACTTACCTAGTTTTTTTAATATATAGATAAAGGTAATATTTATCTATGTAGCTAGGAGCTCCTTCTCCATTGAGCAAAGTCTGACATTCAAGTCTTCAGTATAAAAAAAGAAAAAAGAGAGAGAGACTTTAAGAAAATTTCCTTCTTAAATTGGGTCTGAGGTGGCTCTTTCTATAGATTAGCTGGGCCAACATGGTTATTGAGGTCTTATAGAAAAACAAGTAATAGTACTCCATCCATCCCAAAATCTTTACTTTATTTAACTTTTTGTTGTATTTTGATTTTATTTTTTTTCATATTATTGTTTGTTAAAAAAATTAAAAAAAATATATTTAGAAACTACATGTCTTGATTTATCATTTGTATGCAAAGATTTTTCATTTGTATGCAAAGATTTTTCATTTATATATTAAAATGTTGAAAATAAAAAATCCTAAATTAATTGCTGAAAACATATAGAGCAAAGATCTTAGGACGGATGGAGTATATACCTATTTTGTATTTTTTTAATAGAAACTTAAGGATTTTATAGAAACATTATTAGACATATTCCTCAAAGGTTACATCTTACCAAAAATTATAACTATGACAATAAACATTCATAAGCTACAATATTGGCATAGTTCATTTGGAAGATGATATATAAACATAAAAAAGTAGAAACATATTTTAGTGAAGGAAAACCTATTGTTTGTAAGACTACTAACTTTGAAAAGAAAGAACTCCCCTAAGTGGTCTGTTAAAATTTGAATCTCAGATTAGAAATTTTCTATGAAAATATATTATGGCATTAGCTACCGACCTCTAGATTTATGAAGCATAAGTTAAAGGGCTACACAAAAGTTTAAAGCTAGAGCCTATGAAAATTCGCGGTACTCGTACTCGGATGACTAAAAAATTGTCCAGAACCTGAGACTTGAGGAAAGCCCCTGCCAAGGTTTGTTAGAGTGAAGGAAGACCTTTTCTTTCCCTTGGTATTTTATTATTATTGGAATTATATTAAGACAATAATACTAAAAGGGATTTTATTAAGTTGCTACTAAATTTTATTTTTTATTATAAACTTACCTACGGTTGATTCTATATCTATCATTTGGAAAAGGATAAGCGTCAGGTGCTTATGTTGTGGAACTAGAGTCTATACATCCACATAAGACTTCCCACAATTCACTCATATGGGATATGAGGATGAGGATGTTATAAAACATGTTGCTCTTGGTTCAATATTACTATCAAATAATTATCTCAAGTACAATAAATATTTTATGAAACTTAAAATCTCAACTTAACAAGTATGGCCTATGTTTGCTCTACTATAAAAAAGTGTTTTTGAATATAAAATTTTTTGTCAATTAAGTTTTTTTTCCAACTTGGATAAATATATACTATATGAATGCTTATGTTTGTGATCCTTAGAGCAATAATATAATTCAAGTATAACTCAAATACCAATTATGGAAAAAAGTAAAAAAAAAAATTATCATCATAGAAAAGGTCATTGGAAAAAAAAATTTAGGAAAAAAAGTTCTTAGCTATTAGAAATAGTTGCTTATACTATAATAAGGGGACTTTTATCATCAATTTTTTATATTTTCCAATGCTTTAAAATATTAAAAAAATTATAAGAATTATTTTTTTCACATGTTCATACCTTTTAATATTGTAACACAAATTTTTATTCTTACCAACTAACTTTTTTCTATACTAAATAATATTAAAATATTATTTTCATTTTTAATTTTTTAGGTCCAATCAAATCTTACGAGTTGTTTGAAAAAAATTATAACTAATTTTTGTTCTAATATTATTTCATGGTAGATGCTCATTGCCTAGAAATAATTTTGAAGTTGTTAAAAAATGCAGTTAATAATTTTATATTCTAATTACAAGTTTTTGTTTTATTTGAGATTAAATATAATAAAAAGAGATGTTTAGATGTTTATATGATCAAAAGTTATTATTAAATTACATACTTTTAGGTTCTGATTGCAGGTTCTGACGGCATAAGGAATTAAGGTTGGAGGATTCTTAGGAGACCATGTAATAAGTTTTAGTAGAACAAAATAAAATTCCCAATATGTGGTATATGTCATACCCCAAAACTCATCTTAGGAGTTTTAGGACGTTGACATGCCACACACTCTAGAAAATAAAATTCCCTTGAACATGTAAAGCTACAAATATTTCAAATAAATTTAAATGATCATCACCTATAATCTAAACTTATTACTTATTATTGGCACTAAATGGTAGAGTAACTATAACTTAAAAAACCTTGTACAAAATATATCCAACCTTAATATATACAATTACTCTCACTTTAATGCTATCTCAAACTTTGAGCTCTTGTAGTCACTCATTAATTAGCTAAACCATGTATTTCATGCTATATGTGTGAGTGAGAAAAAAGAGAATAAGCACCAATGCCTAGTAAGTGGCAAGTTATCCGCTATTTTAGGAAACATAAAAATAGTTTATCAAATATATAACATAGGGATCGAGCAATAAACAATCTCATTGAAAATATTATAAATCCAATATTAATCAGAAAATAAATAAAAATATAAATAAATAAGTTAAAATATTCATATTGTAGGAAAGTCATGCTCATAAAAATCAAAAAGTCATTTAAGTATTAGAAACAAATACAATTAATTCTATCATAAAATACAACAAAAAAATGTGAAATTCATACCTGAAATCATTAATGAAAATAGAGTAGTTCAAAACAAATAATAAGACATGATATTTCTTAATATAAAACATAAAAATTATTCATAAAATGATAACATAAGGATCATGTAGGAGTAATTCTTACAAAATAATAACATAAACATCACACAAAAAGATACTTGAAGAGTTAGAAGATAATCATTGAAATAACAATTATGATAAGATAACAAATAATATTTTTAATAAAAATGATTAACCAAAACGTAGCACTTTCAGATCATATTGACAAAATAAAAATTTAAAGGGGAGTGAGTATAGTGATTACTGTGACTATACTTAAACTGCTATAGTACATTTAGAACTATCTAAGATTGCCAACGGTCGAGCGCCAAGACAGACTAGTGTTGGACGAAAGCCAAAAAAAAAAAAAAAGCAAATAGAACAACAAGTATTTTTTTTTCTTCCAACTTCAATGATTACACTGTCTTTCCATTATCAAAACTCAAAAACAATTACATACATCAATTCTCTCAAACTCACAATCTTTACGCTTTTTCAAGCCTCACAACACACCATACACATTTTTCTCCCATACACTAAAATTCTAACATAACAAGCCTTTTTATAGGCTACATAAAAAGCCTAAACCATATCAAAATATAAAAACTAAATCCAAAATAAATAGAAAAACTAAAATCAAATCCTAAACAAAAACAAAAAATTAATCTTAAAATAAATTGAACTAATAACAACTTCAAGTCTTCATCTTCTTTGAATTTGGGATAATAACCTAACAATCTCCACCTTGACTTAAATTCTCCCTACCTTCACCTTCTTATTGAATCTACGAAACTCACATTTTTTATTGTAAGGACCTTCACATACACAGGATAATTCTCTCTCCACTTATAATTGTACTACCAACCAACTCACACACATTATTTGAGTTCTTCACTCCATTCATCACAATTAATGCATTTTAAAATCCGAAGTTGTCCACCTTGAGCAGAAAATCTATAGCCCAAACTATCCAATCTACCAAGTGAAATCAAATTTCTTTTGAATTTTGGAACATACTTCACATCACCAAGCATCTTGATACTTCCATCATGCAACTGGATCTTCACACTGCCAATGTCCTCGGTTCTTTCTTCTTAGCCATTGGTCAAATAAATTAGTTTGTCATATGCCATAAACTTTGTGAACCACTCCCTTTTTGTGCAAACATGCTTTAAATAAGCAGAATCAAATACTCAAATATCTTTCAAATCTTTCTTCCCACCAGCTTCTTGCATAACTAAATTTATAGCTTTATCATCACTTTTGCCATCCTCTACCATGTTCATATTACCTTTATTTTACTATTAAAAAAATGTCTTTTTCCAACAACGTTTCCTAAAAGCCACGCATTGGAAAATTTTTCTAACGCAAGACCGTTAGAAAGCCACGTGTTCACAAATCAAACATTGGAATAAAAATTCCAACAGCTGAAGGGTTTGTTGTTGTAAATTTTCAATGGTCTAATCACATTGAATTATTTCTAAGGCCGAATGGTTTCCAACGACACTTTTTTCAAAAAAATAAAAAATATTACTAAAAATTATATTTTATATTTTAAAGAAATATATTTCAAAATTATATCTTATATTTATTAAAATCATATTTTATATTTTATATTACAAAAAAATATACTATTAAAATTATATTTTATATTCATTAATACTAAGATTATATTAGTACAAAAAATCCCTTATATTTACTCAAGCATAATTTATTTACTAAAAAGTTTATAATTTATTTTTTGGGTTTTTACTACAAAAAAACTAAAATTTACTAAAAATTCAAAAAAAAACTTACAAAATTCACTAAAAAATTATATACAATTACTAAAAATTACTAAAAATTAAAAAAATATGAAAAATTATATTTATTGAAAATTCAAAAATCAAACACAAAATTTAGTAAACATTAATTAAACATTCAAAATCAAACACAAAATTCACAAAATCAAAACCAGATCAACCATCAACAATCAAGCACAACAAAAAGTAACAGATCGGGCACAACGAAAATCAGACCTACAAAAATCACAAACTTAGAAAAACCAAATCAAAATCACAAAATAAACTAGGGAAAATCAGATCTGCATTTTATACGAAAATCACATCTGCACAATTCAAAACCATATCAAATAAACTAGGGAACAAAGGCGGACCGACAAGACCGAGGAGATTAAGGGGCGAACGAGGAGACCGAGGCGGCGAAACGAAGAACAATGGTGAAACGGCGAAAAATCATGAGGAACAGTGAACAAGGAATGGCAAACCGCAAACAACGGACTACCGAATCACAAGGCCGAGGATGTCAAATGGTGAACGATAAAGCGGCGGAACGAGAAATGGTGAATGAGGGAGTGATAGAACGATGAACGGTGAGAGGGCAAACAATGGATGCAAAATGACGGGGCGGCGGAATGATGTGGTAAACGACAAATGAGAAGAAAAAAGAAAAAAAGAGAAGAGGGAGAGGAGATAAGATCGAGAAGAGGCAGATTAGAGGGACAGGCAGATGAAAGGGCTAGCGAGTTATATATAGTGAGGGGTAAGTTGAGTTGAGTTAGTTTTGCCCAATGATATATATACAAATATATATAAAAATATAATATGTTCATGTATATGTATAAATATAATAATAATAATAATAATAATAATTAAATATAAATAACACCCATTACCTAACCAGTTCTACAGTCAAACAACCAATGATATATTATAATATATATTATGATATATTCATACATATAAAATATATTTCATATATATGTTCATATACATTACAACTATGTTCATAAATATGTATATTATTATTATTATTATTATTAACACAATATTTTCAAAATACTACCTTACTTTCTAAAATCTAAAAAATAAATATGATATATATGATACACACACACACATATTATATAATATATATAAAATATATCAATATGAATATATATAAATATCAAAATCAATATAATATAAATATACATATTATGATTATTATTTATTATTATTATATTATTATTATTATTATTGATACTATATATATATATATATATATATTAATATTATTATTATTTATAACAAAATATTTTCCAAACATTACTTTACTTTATAAAATTATAAAATTTATTGGTTCAATAGCATCATTTTCAACTTGCCTTCATATTACAAATTTCCAACAGCCTCGCATTGGGAACTTTCAATGGGTTTCACATTGGAAATTAAAATTCTAAAATTTCTAACAGTCATATGTCCAACGGCTCAATACGTTTGACATTTCCAATGGCCTAACCATTGGAAATTTAACTTCCTTTTTTCCAACAGTTCATCGCACTGGAAATTTCCAATGACTTGCCCATTGGAAAAAGCATGTTTTTTAATAGTGTTTTTTTTTTCTTTTTTTTTTTTCCCTTTCTTCTCCTCCTTTTTCTTTCAAAATTCTTTCATGTCCTCTTCCAATTCTGGGCAAAAAATTTTGATATGTCCTAAATAATGACAATATTAGCATTCTGTGTTACTCCAATCTTTTCCCTATCTCGAACTTGATTTTTCTCTTAAATATGTTTTTCTTCTCCAACGACTTCTTCCTCACTCCACCATGGTCACATCTTTGATCTTCATGGTATCTCTTCGAACCATTAATAGAGTCATAACTAACTTATAAAACCTTGAGAAAGAATTAATCAAAATTATAGCCCTATTTGCTTCTTCTATCTTCTCACTGATACTCTCCAATTATGTAATAAGCTTGTTAAACTCATTCAAGTGTACATTTAAGCTACTTCCATCTTTCATCCTTAAACCATAAAATTGTCTTTTCAAGCATAACTTATTTATAATAGACTTTAATATGTTCTTACCTTCAAGCTTATCCATCAATTTTTTTTTAGAGATCTCGTTCAACACATCATACTTTAGTTGTGGTGCAAGAGCCAATCGAATCGTGCTCATTGCTATCTACTCCATCTTTTTGCTTCTTGCATCAATTAGAGTTTCAGGCTGTGTTTTCTCAAACAAATCACTAAGTTTTTGTTAAATTAGCACATATTCCTTCACTATGTACTTCCAAAGACTAAAACCTCCCAATCCATCAAAACGATTAATCTAGAAACTTGATGTCCAAGCCATCTTCTACCAAGCTCTACTACTACCTGTTGGGCAGAAGCGAAAAAAAAAAAGCAGATAGAACAATAAGCAATTTTTTTTTCTTCCAACTATGACAATTCCATGGTCTTTCCACCATCAAAACTCAAAAACAATTATACACCCCAATTCTTTCAAACTCCCAATCTCTACTTTTGTTCAGGCCTCACAACACACCATACATAGTTTTCTCTCATACACCAAATTCTAGCATAGCAAGTCTTTTTATAGGCCACACAACAAACATAAACAATATTAAAATAGGAAAACTAAATTCAAATCCTAAACAAAAACATAAACTCAATCCTCAAATAAATTGAATTAGTAACAACTTCAACTCTTTATCTTATTTGAATTTGAGCCAATAATCTAACAACAAGTCCTAAAAACAGTGCACTGTGGAACAGTACAAAACAGAATATCATACATGTAGGGTCCAGAACTATACTTTTCCAGTAGTACGGATACAGAATCAACACCCATCAAAATAGAGTCAAAACACATTCAAAATGCCAATTTTGTATAACCATGAAATCTCATTATGGGATATCTAAAACATAATATACTTGAAACATATTTAAAATCAATATATAAAATAATTTAAGCTAATTTTATAACAATAATTCAAGACAGAAAATAAGAATAATGAAACATATTTCAAATGCCAAAAGTACAATTAATCTCATCGCAAAACTGAATTAATGTACATGTACATTTAATTGGAGTAATCTTGAGTACAAAATTTGAAATATTCAATATCTAAATTATTTTAAATGAGTAGGAACGCAAATATGAATCAAATATTTAAAACTCAAAGGTTCATAAAAAAATATAAAATAATATTGGCATAAAAAAATTAGTAAAACGTACTCGATCCCATAATCACTAAAGCATAACCTACATACTTAGAAACATAGATAATTCATATGTAATTATTTCCAATATATTTAAACTATAAAACATCAGAATAAACTTTCAAATAATAAAAGTGAAATCAAAAGAAGAAGTCCAAATATCAAATTATATATTCACACTTTAAAGCCAAAGCTTCATAGAACTATAATTTAATATAATTCAATAATTTAAAATCAATAAAGTGGATAGTAAAATAATAATTTAAGTTTAGAATGATGGAATGTCACTTACCTCAAATTGTAACTTTTCAACTCCTAAAACAATGGTTTAGTCACCTAAAATAATTATATAACAGTCTATGTGAAAATCAAATAAATAAAAAAATCACCCAAAATTATTCTATTAGTGGATTAAACGAATATTTTTGGAAAATAAGGAATCTCTGTACCCGTGCTCAATACCCAGGGATCAATACCATCAACCAGTGGTCCATAATTCATTCTAAATACACTCAAGCCAATTATCACTTTCAATATATAGAATTATCAAAATTTTACCCAAATAATTTTATTTCTTTTTGAATTACATAAAATCTTTGACGCAGATATACTATAAAATTTTAAAATAGAACTCACCAAATTTATTTGTTTTAAACAAGAAACTCCTAAAATTAGTTTTGAACTTCAATCCTTCCTTTTTCTCCTTCTTGGAAAAATTCACAACAACGTAAGAGTAGTGAATTTTATTCATATTTATCCAAAATATAATTTTGTTCTGAATTTATTATTTTTTTTCTTTGGCATAATACTGTATTCCAATGCTATCATAGTTGAGATTGATACACAAAATTCTTTAAAAATGAAACATATTTTGAGAATTTCTAATCTTTTAAAAAATAATATTATTATATTCAGTTTACCAAGTTAATATTTTTTATTTGATTAATCAAAATTTTAATGCATATCTTATATTTAAAAATTAAACACATTTGTTCCATTTACAAATTCTTTATTTTAGGAAAATAATATTAGTATTTGAAAAAGAAAAATAGAATAAAATTGATGATTGTTTTCTATGTTTTCTATAAGTCTTTCTTATGGCATAAAATTTAAAAATGCCACTAAATTTAAAATTTTATAACAAACATATCTTTGATTTATTTGACTATTTAAGATGCCTAAAAACATGATGTTTATTAATTTATTTACTTTTTAAATTTCAAATATTTTTATCAGAACCTAAAAGTGTAACTTAATATCTATATATATTTTATTTCTATCTATATATAATAAAATAAAAAGTGCAAACACATAAAGTGAATAAACTTTAAATTATAAGTAATTAGTTTTTCTTTTAGGTCCTAGGAATTTATTATGTTTAAATGAGTCTATTTTCCTATATTTATATTTAACTAATTATATTATAAGAACAATGAGGTAAGATCAAGTTTTCAAACATTAATGATATGAGTATAATTTCTAAATCAATTGATATGCAATAATTATAAAAAAGATAAAAAAAAAAGCTATACAAGACTTGACACCAAAACATCTTGGCCCATATTTGGAGCCACTCGAATTACTTGATCCTCTAGATAACTAACCTTTCTCATCAGATTATTTGGCCCACCTCTTATTCCAAGATTAACCTCGGTAGACACTACATGTGGACAATCAATATGTCACTAATGAATACTCATAAGTGTATTGTTATTAAGGGTTTAAATCATCATTATATACTTTGAGTATGATTAATTTTTATATTCTGAGCATTTTTCCACTGGGTTACTATTCACATGCATTTTACTATTCATAGTTACTATTCACCGACTTACTGTTCATACGCGTGTTTACTATATATATGCAGTTTACTGTTCATTAATATTAAAATATATATATTAAATAATTATTTTTTTAATGTAGGTAAAATCATCACTTGGCATCCCTTCACGAGAAAAATCATATCTGGAGCTGTAGACGTCAGAACTAAGTGATTCCAAATTCATCTGGGAGCCAACACATAGATCTTTAACTCTACTTCATTCCATATGCTATTTTGATCATTTTTATTGCCAAATCTGATTATAGATGAGACCATTTGTTCTTTCATGTGCTGAAGAGCAGTTTCGGTAGAAAAATCATTACTTGAGCTACGGATATTTGATTTGAATGAACAAGCTATCAATTCAAAGCTAAATAATAGATCTACAAGTTTTGTGCTTTGAGAAAGAGCTAATTCAATGTCTATAATGGTTAAAAAATTAAAACAAATTGTAGTCTGCCTTTGTTGATTTGTGTTTACCTACCTTGACTATTCTAGTCTACCATTTACTATTTCACCTACCCCAAAACCTTATAAATGGCACCTTGAGGGAAGGATGAATTCATGCCATTTCTTAGGCCTCCTTTATATTCTTGTATCAAAGTTAGCTTTTCTTCTTTAGTTTTATTCTAGTTTTCAATATCGAAGCTATTTCCAAATGTTTTCTCATTTTTCTTCTTCTTCTTCATTTTTTGATCTTTTAATCCATGTTCATTTCATCTTTCCACATGTTGTTTAATTTTATTATGGCTAACTAATCTTCCTTTTTGCTAAGGTGAATGGGTGAAGCTTTTGGTATAAAGGTTACGATTGATTTGAATGGATCACAACGTTAACGGTATTTTCTTCCTTAATCTATTTAACTTTTTTTCTTGTTAAGTGGGAGTCTGCCGTCTATATTGAAATCTTGAGCTATTGTAGATAAAGGTTGGCATGATGGATACTTGAACCCATTAACAAGTGTTGGCGTTTTAAGATTAATGAAAGTTAATACTAACTAAATTCCCCGATTGGGACCTCTTTTATGTGTGGATCTCAATTGAGTGGTAAGATGGGTTAAAATTAATCATAACCGATATGCTAAAAGTAGACCCCCTAACCTTAGCTATTTTATTTGATTTCAATTTTCAATCAATACATATTCACACATTGCACCAAGATCTTTCCTTCACTTTTGTAATTTGTATTTCTTAATTTACTTCCCTGTGGTTTGACACTCGGATTCCCGAGATTTTTTTACTTGGGACAACCTACACTTGGGTTACAATTGCTAAAGTGCAGCAAGTTTTTGGCGCCATTGCCGGGGAAGTAAAATTAGAGTACAAATTTAATTTTTTTTTCTTTTTTTTCTTTTACATGGCCGAACACATTAATAACCAATAAGATAATCATTATCTACATAAGGACCAAGATAGACCCAGGACACTTAGAGAATACATGAACCTATAAGAAATAGCACTCAATCATGTCTAATATTTCCTGCTGATGCATGTCACTTCAATTTCAAGCCAAATAATATTAAACTTTTACTAACTTTTTATGGCTTTGATTCTGAAAATTCTTACTTGCATCTGAGAGAATTTGAGGAAGTCTGTCATACATATAACAATCTAAACTGTAGAATGAACACTATCAGGCTTAAGCTTTTTCCTTTTTCTTTAAAAGATAAAGCTAAAACTTGGCTACAATATCTTAGGTCAGGCTCCGTTAATTCATGGGATGAACTGCAACAACAATTTTTTAAAAAAAATTTTCCTACCCATAGAACAAATTCTTTTGAAAGGCAAATCACCACTTTCACACAAAAACCAGAAGAAACTTTTTACCAATGTTGGGATAGATAAAAAGACTTAGTTAACACATGCCCACACCAGGGTTTTGAAACTTGGAGATTAGTCTCACATTTTTATGAAGGTTTGACACATAAGGAAAGACAAATGGTGGAAAATGATGTGTAATGGAACATTTAAGGAGAAAGATCCTGACGAGGCAATAAATTACCTAGACATGTGATAGCCAAAAGGCTATCGCCTCCCCCAGCATCAATTCCCCAAAGGTTTGACCAGGGAGCCTGACGTAGCTCGGAAAAAAGCATTGCCATCAACCTCGGCAGAAGCGAAGTCGAGCACGATGAAGTAAGTACTCCGGTTGAAACGCTAGGTTATCTAAATGTGTTGCTGACTCCCTCGGGGAACCGAACATATCGCCTTCGGGAGAAAAGGACTAGCTACTAAAAGCAGAAGAGATTCTCCCCGAAGGCGGAACTCCCGAGCTAGAGAACTCCCCGAGCTACCAGCGTGATTCCCGAAGAAGGTCGTCCGTACCAAAGGGTGACCTCGCCCAAAGGACCTCGGGAGTACGGCATGAGCATTTAATGAACATTTAAGGAGCCTCTGACAGATCGCCCATACGCTGCCTGAAACGGCGGCCTGACACGCTGACATCATCCAAGTCCCGTCTCAGCCACAAAACCAGGAGCCTACAAACGGCTACCTGTTCCCTACGCCCAAAAAGCACAGAAAGAATCCGACCGAACACGTGTCAGGATCCGAACGGGCCAGGTACTTCTATAAATACTGGGAAACAGGACTTGGCAAGGGGGCTCTCTCTCCATCGGCACTCTCGCACAGCAGAAAACATATACAGGCCAGATCCCATATCCATTTAAGTGTCCCTACTTTACTCACTATCAGGACACTAACTTGGGCGTCGGAGGCTCCTCCCCGGAAAGTCATCCCGGGGACCTCCTAACCTTTTTTTCGGAGTCTTTCAGGTACTTTCCCACCTGGGGAACCTCTCCGTCAGACGTTCTCCCTCCTCGGAAGCTCCCTCGGAATTCACCATGTCGCAAGACAAAGATGCCGAAGGGCATCATTTGGCGCCGTCTGTGGGAACCCACCCTCAGGTTGCCGTCGTTGAAACTCGGCGTTCTAAGGACAAGGGACTTCCGAGGTCCCCGTCCGCGCCTGAAGTCCAACCGGCTACTGAGCAAACTCTTCCAGGGACTTCCTTGTCTGAGGAAGAACGTCCTCTGGTCATCACTATGAGTTTTCTGCGCGACTTCCAGCGTTCTGTTGTGGCCGAAATGGCACAGCAGATAGACAAAAGGTGGCCACAACAAACTCAGGCCCAAAGGCCTCCTTCGCCAGCGCGCCCTCGCGAGAGAAGTTCTAAATCAGCTCATCGTACTTCGGGAAGTGGAGACCCACGAGAGGAATCTTCAACCGAAAACACGCCCCTCGGGGCACGGCTTGTGGGACGGACGGAGTCCAAGCGACCCAAAATCCCGCACCAAAGGAGTTCGTCACCTGAGGCGAGGTCCCCATCCCCGAAGAGATGCCGACGATCCCCTTTCCCCGAAGAAGAGCCTAGCGCCACACTCCTTATGGAGAAAATATTGACGAGGTTGGAAAGGGTGGAAAAACAGGTAGCCCGCAGACCTGTCTGGGCCTAACTATCTGAAACCTTTTGTGGCGATGAGTCACCGTTCACCCGAACAATAGTCGAAGCGGCCATGCCCAGTGATTTTCGGGTACCTCGGCTAGAGACATATGATGGCCGAACAGATCCACAGGCCCATCTGACGAAGTACAAACGGAGCATGGTGTTGCACGGGGCTGATGATGCCACTTTATGAAAATGTTTCGAGGTCACCCTTGCCGGCCCCGCTACAGCATGGTACAACTCTCTGGCCCCAGGAACCATCAGAGAGTTCCAGGAGCTGTCCACTGCCTTCACCCAGCAGTTTATTGGGAGTCCTCCTACGGTGAAGATGCCGGTACAGATGTTCGACATAGCGCAAAGGAATGGGGAAACCATCCGTGACTATGTCGAAAGATTTAACCGAGAGGCTCTAAGTGTTCCAGACTTCTGGCCAGAAATACGCATCCTCGCCATGATACGGGGCCTTCGGAGGGACTCGCAGCTATTTTATGAATTTTGCAAAGACCCCCCGGACACGCTCGGTGAATTTTTCCGAAGAGCCGAGCAGCATATGATAGCCGAAGAGCTAAGAATGGGGGGGCCAAAGAACGACCATTCCCGTCCCGAAGGATCAAGCCAGCAAGCCAAGTATCCGACAGAGCAAACAGGACGACCTCGGAGGATCAGGGGAAGGAAGCCTCCTCTGAACTTTACACACCTGAACACCACAAGGACCAACATCCTCATGACAATGGAGAAACAGGGGTCCCAGATTCAGCGACCGAAGGCAATGACCGCTGACAACAAAAAGAATATGAAGAAGTTCTGTCAGTTTCATCGCGACCACGGTCATGACACCGAAGACTGCTTCCAGTTGAAGAAGTACATCGAGTCGCTGATTAAGCAAGGTCAACTGCGGCGCTATCTGCGAATGCCTTCGCCAAAGGCAAGGAGAGAGGAGGAAGGAAAGGCTGATGAAGATGAGTATGACTCCGACAGAAGGAGGAACCGAAGTCCAAAAAGGCACCTCCCACCTTCGGCGGGGGTAATACAAACCATCACCACTGGACTGCCATCCTCGGGGAGAAAGAGGAAAGCTAGGGAAATAGCAACGATGGAGTACCAAAGTCCATCGAAAAAACTCACCCGAAGAGATGGTTCCTCCGTCATTTTCCCTCATGACGACCCATTGTTGGTCATGGCAAGAATAGGGAATTGGGACGTCAAAAGGGTATTGCTTGACAATGGATCAAACGCCGACGTCCTATTCTCGCATCTGCTCCCAAGCTTGGGAATATCCAGCATCGACCTCAAGCCTGTTACTTCACCAACCTTTGGAATAGGACCCTTGGAGCTGCCCGTCCTCGGCTGGATCGACCTTCCCCTGATGATGAGAGGGAGTTCGATCAACGGAAAAGGAGAAATTTTTGCCTCCACAATGACGAGGTTCATTGTCATGGATGTCCCTTCGTCGTACAACGCCATCCTTGGAAGGCAAACACAAGGGAATTTGCACATTCACCCAGATGTGAAGTACTTAACAATCACCTTCGCCACCAAGGACGGAGACGTCAAAATTTTCATCCACCAAGCTGAGGTCAGAAAGGTGTTTGTCAAAGCCCGAAAGTTCCCAGCAGCCAACTTCGCACAAACCTTAGCAGGAGGGACACTACCCACCGAAGAACCAAAAATGGGCGGGGCGGAAAAGCTTGCAGAAGTAGAAACGGAAGAAGTAGAACTTGTCCCCGGCCAAAATACCCGAATAGGGAAAAACTTGGCCGAAGGTGACAAGAAAAACCTTGTATCCTTTCTACTGATGAATAAAGAACTGTTCGCCTACTCGCCAAAGGATATGCCAGGGGTAGACCCTCGCATAATACAACATAGCCTTAAAGTAAGCCCGGAAGCAAAACCTGTCCGGCAAAAGAAGCGAGGCATCTCGGTCCACAAAAGTAAATTCGTCAAAACCGAAGTACAGCGCTTGATGGACGCAAACGTAATTAGGGAGGTCAAGTACCCCGAATGGCTAAGCAATGTGGTTATTGCTACAAAAGAAGGGAGTAGTAAACTCCGGATGTGCATCGACTTCAGAAACTTGAACGATGCCTGCCCGAAAGATTCCTATCCTCTCCCACCGATAGACCAGTTGGTCGACTCAACTGCCGAATATGGGCTCCTAAGCTTCCTCGACGCCTTCAGTGGGTATCATCAAATAAGGATGGATCCCGAAGATGAAGAAAAAACTGCTTTCATCACCGAAGGTGGAACATATTGTTACACTAGGATGCCCTTCGGGCTCAAAAATGCAGGAGCCACCTACCAAAGGCTGATGAGCAAAGTCTTTCATAACCAAATAGGGAGGAACATGGAAGTCTACGTTGATGACATGATAGTTAAAAGTAAGATGCCTAAAGACCATGTCATAGACCTAGAGGAAATCTTCCAGCAACTCAGAATATTCAGAATTTGACTTAACCCCGAAAAATGTGTCTTCGGCGTGACCTTGGGAAAATTTTTGGGCTACATGGTATCAGAAAGGGGCATTGATGCTAACCCAGAAAAAATTAAGGCTCTGCTCGAATTCCGAACTCCTGTCACAGTGAAAGACGTGCAGAGACTCACTGGAAGGATAACCTCTCTTAGCAGGTTCATCTCCAGGTACGGAGATCGGTGTCGGGCATTCTTCAAAGTCCTTACTAAGGCAGCAAGAAGAGAAAACGACCTCGGGGATGGTGACCATCCTTGGAATGAGGATTGCCAAAAAGCCTGGGAAGAACTTAAAATCTATTTGTCTCGACTGCCTACTCTGCGACAACCTCGTGAAGGAGAGCCCCTCATCCTGTACCTCGCTGTTTCAGAAAAAGCAGTGAGCTCGGTCCTTGTGAAAGAGGAAGGGCCGAGACAATGGCCAGTTTATTACGTAAGCAAATCCCTGCACGGCGGCGAGGTCAGGTACCCATTGCTCCAAAAAGCCATATACGCCTTGGTGCTGGCAGGAAGAAGATTGCGGCCATACTTTCAGGCTCACCCCATCATCGTCCGTAGTAGTCTGCCTCTACAGGATGTTATGAAAAGAGTTGATCATTCGGGAAGGCTTTCCAAATGGTGTATAGAACTCGGCGAACACGACATTGTTTATGAACCTCGGAAAGCCATAAAAGCTTAAGCACTAGCTGACTTCATCGCCGAAGTACCTACCACCGAAGATAGCCACCAGGATCTTGGCGAAGGTGAGCCAGAATGGACGCTACATGCGCATGGAGCCTCAGGTTCCGAACACCAAGGATCCGGAGTGATCATCAGAGGACCCGAAGGTCTAGAGGTGATAAAGGCCATCAAGTTCAACTTCAGTGCCACTAATAATGTGGCTGAGTATGAAGCTCTGATAGCAGGGTTGTGCCTGGCCAGAAAAATTGGAGTAAGAAACTTGAAGGCTCACAGTGACTCCCAGCTTGTAGTTCGGCAAACGGCAGGGGACTACGGCGCGAAAGACCCAATTTTGGCAAAATACCACGAATTGGTGACGAAGCTCATTCGAGAGTTCGACACCATACGCATCGAAAATGTACCTCGTCGGGAAAACACCGAAGTGGATTGCCTGGCAAAGGCAAAAACATACACCGAGGTACTAAATCACCCGAGCATTGAAGTACTAAGCATAGTAACTTCGGAAAAGGGCTGGAGAGATCCAATAAAGAGGTATCTTACGGATAACGCACTCCCCGAAGACCCCGTTGAAGCCGCAAAAGTGCGAAGACGCTCTGGGCGATTCTTCCTAATAGGCGAAGAGCTATATCGGCAGGGATATGCAAATCCTTTACAGAGGTGTGTTGGCGAAGAGGATACTAAAATTATCCTCGAAGAAGTCCACGAAGGCGCTTGTGGTTCACATATTGGAATTGACGCCCTCGCCGTAGTGGTACTCCGCCAAAGATATTTTTGGCCTACCCTAAGAAAGGATGCACGACATTTCGTCCGAAAATGTGAGAGCTGCCAAAAACACCCAAAAATCCAGAGGGCACCCTCAGAAATTGTGACTTCGGCTGACTATCCCTGGCCCTTCGCGGTTTGAGGCATAGACCTCATCGGGCCGCTTCCAATAGCCCCCGGAGGTGTGAAGTTCTGCGTGGTCGCAGTGGACTACTTCTCTAAATGGGTCGAGGCAGAACCATTAGCAACTATCTCAGCTAAAGAAGTGTAGAAGTTCGTATGGAAGAACATGGTATGCAGATTTGGCATACCGAGGATACTGGTAGTCGACAATGGATCCCAGTTTATTGACAAAGGGTTCCAGGACTTTGTCAACGACCTCGGAATCAAGATGCACTTCGCCCCAGTAGCCCATCCTCAAAGCATCCTCAAAGCAATGGCCAAGTAGAGGTATCTAACAGGACCATAAAAGATGGTCTGAAAAAGAGGCTAGGGGAAGCAAAAGGGAAATGGCCAGGCGAACTCCAAAGTGTACTGTGGAGCTACCGAACAACACCCCGAAGAGCCACGGGGGAAACGCCTTTTTCACTCGTCTTCGGTACAGAAGCCATCATCCCAATCGAGGTAGTGCAGCCATCAATTCGAGTACAAGTTTTTGATGAAAATGGAAATGACCTCGGCCTAAGAACCAAGCTCGACCTCGTCGGCGAGCACAGAGAAATAGCCGAACTAAGAAGAAAAGCTTTTCAGCAAAGAGTGGCCGCGGCCATAAACTTGCGCGCAAGGCCAAAAGGAATAAAGAGAGGAGACCTCGTTCTCCGAAAGAATGAATTCGCACCTCGAAAGCCATCCCACGGAGTATTTCGCGCCAACTGGGAAGGCCCTTACCTGGTTCTTGCCGAAGTACGAAAAGGGGTCTACAAGCTCGGCGATTCCGAAGGCGTAGAATTGAAAAATACGTGGCATTCGGACGCCTTGAGAAAATTTTACGCTTAGGATCTCGGCAAAAGAGACCGTGCTGTACAAAGAAAGGAAAATTTTCTCTAAAGTATAAAAAGTTTCTTAGCCAAAAAAAAGTTTCTTGGCATGAGTGGTGCGAGTTCCGCAAAGGTGGCCGCTAAAATAAGCAAAGGCGTTATTCTCCGAAGTCTCCAGAGCAAACGTGTTCGGGACAACAGAGGAAATCTGGCGAAAGACTTAGCCAAAATTTTTTCTGGGGCATAAGTTGAACAAGTCAGGATTTCGCAAAAGAGGTCACCATGATAAGCACAGACCAAGTTTTCCGAAGTCTCTTGAACGAATAAAGTTCGGGGCAAAGGAAAGCCAAAAAATCTCAGGAAAAGACTTAGCCAAATTTTCAAGGTCTTTATTGAGATAAGTGTGCTTACAAAAAAAAGATTGCCAAAAGAAGAAGTACAAAAAAGAAGAAAAAAAGGAACAGTGACCCTAGCACAAACTAAGGCTTCTCGGCGTCCTGGGAGTCTCCGGCTCCTGCGCACTTTTGCACCACCTTCGGCGCCGGAAGACAAGGAGGCAGGTTCAGATGGTCAATCTTAGACCAGGTCCACCGAGGTCCCTCGGGAATGTCCAGGGCCGCCAGAAAAGAGAGATCCAGATCTGGAAACCTCTGAAGGACTTGGTGGCGAACAAGACAGAATCCGTCCTGAAAACCAACCTTGGTCATCTGGTCGGACTTGTCTTTCTCAACCCCAAGCTCCTCGAAGTCCTTCTTCAAATCTGAGACCTTCTTCTTCAGCTCCTTCACTTTCTTCTTTTCCGGCTCCTTCTTCATAGCATCGACCTCGGCTTGGAGCGCAGCCTTCTCAACAAGCGCCTTCGCCAGAAGACCTTCGACCTCTGACTTTTCTTTCAGATGCGCCTCATTTGCCGAGATCAGCTCTGCCACTTGAGAGCCGAGGTCAGAAATTTTCTGGGAGGAGTCCCTCAGAAGCTCATCTTTTTCTTTCTGGAACTCCTCCCGAAGGGCGGCAACTTCCTTCTCCGCAGCTTGGGCCAGCTGCAGGTTCTTGACAGCCAGTTCCGAGCACATAGCCTTTGTTTTCTCTATGGCTTCTAGGGCCTTGGCCCGGAACTCAGTCTGCCTCGCTACCCGAACTCGGAGAAAGCCAGCGTAGCCCAGAAGCTGCAAAGGGATAAAGACGAGGTCGTTAAGACAAAGAAAACCAAACACTTAGAAAAAATTCAAAGGAGGAAGGCAGACGAAAAGCGTACCTGAGCGGCGTGCTCGGAAAGCTTCGCGGCAAGAGAATCGTCGCCCGGGTGAGCGGCAGCAATGGCCTTGAAGGAGGCATCGGTAAGGACCCCTTTCGAGATCTCCGTAGCCATTTGCTGGCAGTCTCCGGAGTACAAATTCATGTCCTCCGTAAACGTCCAGAAAGGCTCCTTCGGGATTTTCCCCTTCGGGATACGGGCGTCCCGAAGGGCTCTCCTCTTGGCATGCTCAGCTACCCAACCCGGAGTGAGCAACTCTTCTACACAAATAAAACAAAGGTTGGTCAAGAAAAGAAAATCTCAAAGATCATAAAAAAAAGAGAAGTACCACAGTTTGTTAGAAGAACAAACCTGCTGGCACCTCGACGACGTCCTCGTCGGAAGCCGGAGCCTCTTCGGCAGAAATCCCCTTGCCTTTTATTCGGCGCCGCTCCTCGGCAGAAGGCGCCTCTACCACGGCGTCCAGGAGAGCCTGCGAAGGGGTAGGACTTTGAGGAAGGACCTCAGCAGCAACCTCGGGCTGAGGGGCAGTAGCAGCCTCGGGCTCCTCGCCCACCTCTTCGGAAATCTCCGGAAGGGGAGGGGGCACATCCTTCTTCGCCCGTTTAGAAACAGACGGCCCAGCCCCGGACGTTTTCCGTCTTCGGGAGGCTGCTTTCTTAGTCTGATCACCCTTCGCGGACTGGCCAGTGAAAAGGGCTTTGTAGAATGCAGCAGTGTCCTCGCCCATTTCTGCAAAGGAAGAAAGACATCAGTGTGAGTCTGGAACGAAGTTATAACAAGGAGACTAGAAAATAACTTACTCTCACAAAAAGTTTCGAAAGAAACTTCCTCCCGAAGGAGTTGCACTAGCCAGGAGTCCTTTCCGGCGATGGCAGGAGCAGGCATCCCGAGGTCCGTCTTGTGCTCCTTTACCACCCCGAGCTCCCGAAGGACCTCCTCGGTCATCAACCTCCAATTGATGGGGAAGGGGTAAAGGGGGCGCGAAAGGACCTCGGGACCCCAGTCGGCGACGGCTCGAATTCGACCGTCGAAATCCGCGAAAACGGAAGCCAACTCGGGAGTCAGCAGTATCCTCGGATCTACGACGTCGTCCTCTAACCGTCCCTGAGCCCACTTGGTCGGAACAGGCGACCAGGCCTCCTCCATCTTCAGAAAGAAAAACTTTTTTTGCCACCCTCGCCAGCTATCCTTGGTGGCGAAGGTGAACATAAACTTTTTGCTCCCGGATCCCCGAGGTAGCATAAAATAAAAGCCACCCTTCGGGACCACGTAGAGCTTGTGGTACTGCATAAAAAGGACAAAGTGGGGTTCTATTTTGAAAACACCACACATATAGAGGAAGGCGTTGAAATAGCAGTACGAGTTCGGAGGAAGTTGATTCACGGCAATGCCATGAAACTGGCAAAAGTCGCAAACCAACTTCGGAGGAGGGAACCGAAGTCCGGCTTTCAATTGAGCTCAGAAAACGGTGATCTCGTTACTATGGTTTGAAAAACTGTAGTGGTCAGGACGGGCCAACCTCGTAACAGCATACGAGGGAAGGAAAAATTTTTTCTTCCACTTCGCTAATTTGGCAAGGGTAGTGCAACAAGGTGAGAAAGAAGAGGCTGCCAACTCTCAGGAATAGGCATTCTTTGGCTGGAAAACAAGTTCGGAAAAAGCCAAAAACGGACTTCAGAAAAACTTTGAAAAATAAAGAGTTCTGGAAATCAAAACCCACCAAATCTTTTGCCGAAATCTGGGAGTGAAGACGCCGTCGTGAAAGATGACCGGAAAAAAGCTCAGGTGAAAGAACCGCCGCGAAAGGTAGAAGAGAGCAGAAGGAAAACCAGAGCAAAAGCAAAAGCAAAAGAAACAAATGACGAAATGAGCATATATATAGGCCGAGGAGGGTAGGCGAACCGGCGTCATAAGTACTCTGCGAAGGTGAAACGCCGCCATAAATGCCCCTCTGCACCTAAAAAGGCGCGCCCGCGGTAACCGATGCATCCCCAACCAATAAAAAGCAGACACGTGTCAGCCATCGCACCAAAAAAGGAACACGCCCTCTGACAAACGTCGCGCCGCTCCAGACTGACACGTCTGGTTACGAGACGCGACGGTTCACTAACCTACAAAAATAAAGAAGTAGGTTACCTCGAGGACACCAAAAGACGGACTATGGCCGAATAGTCCGTATCTTCGGACAAAAAGGTGTATCTTCGGCACAGAGTGCACTCCCTGGAAACTCCCGAGAAGCACCCTGCGAAAGGCAGCAAACCGAAGTCTGCACTTCGGCCTCTTCGAGGAAGGCCTAAAAAAGCTGGAAAGCAGATTACTTCGAAAACACCAACAGACGGGCTTTGGAAGAAAAGCCTACGTCTTCCGACGGAAGGTCTGTCTTCGGAACAAGTTCTGCACTCCAGGCCCAAAGAGGGGCCCTCAGGAAGCAAACAAACCGAAGTCTCCACTTCGGCTTTTTTTGAGGGGGGCCTGTGATAGCCAAAAGGCTATCGCCTCCCCCAGCATCAATTCCCTCGAAGGTTTGACCGGGGAGCCTGACATAGCTCGGAAAGAAGCATTGCCGCAGACCTCGGCAGAAGCGAGATTGAGCATGACGAAGTAAGCACTTCGGCTGAAACGCCAGGTTATCTAAATGTGTTGCTGACTCCCTCGGGGAACCGAACATATCGCCTTCGGGAGAAAAGAACCAGCTACTGAAAGCAGGAGAGATTCTCCCCGAAGGCGGAACTCCCGAGCTAGAGAACTCTCCGAGCTACCAGCGTGATTCCCGAAGAAGGGCGTCCGTACCAAAGGGCGACCTCGCCCAAAGGACCTCGGGAGTACGGCATGAGCATTTAATGAGCATTTAAGGAGCCTCTGACAGATCGCCCCTACGCTGCCTAAAACAGCGGCCTGACACGCTGACATCATCCAAGTCCCGTCTCAGCCACAAAATCAGGAGCCTACAAACGGCTACCTGTTCCCTACGCCCAAAAAGCACAAAAAGAATCCGACCGAACACGTGTCAGGATCCAAACGGGCCAAGTACTTCTATAAATACTGGGAAACAGGACTTGGCAAGGGACCTCTCTCGCCATTGGCATTCTCGCACAACAGAAAACATATACAGGCCAGATCTCATATCCATTTAAGTGTCATTATTTCACTCACTACCAGGACACTAACTTGGGCGTCGGAGGCTCCTCCCCGGAAAGTTATCCCGGGGACCTCCTAACCTTTCTTTCGGAGTCTTTCAGTTACTTTCCCACCTGGGGAACCTCTCCGTCAGGCGTTCTCCCTCCTCGGAAGCTCCCTCAGAATTCACCATGTCGCAAGACAAAGATGCCGAAGGGCATCAACATGCTAGCAGAAAATGCACAGAATTTGGACACCGTTGGTACCTATGAGGCACTAGGTAAGACTCAAACCTTTGCATCTAGTGGAGGCATATATCATCTTAAGAAATATAATGACCTTCAAGCAAAATTTGCATCTCTAGTTAAAAAGGTTGAAGCATTAGAAATGAAGAAAACTGGTCATTTAAAATCTGTTGAAGAAGTTGTTTGTCACATTTGTGAGACCAATGACCATTCCACTAGCAATTGTCCAACCTTACCCACTTTCAAAGAATGCTTCCATGAACAAGTCAATGCTTTAAACAACTTCAAGAAGCCAACCCAAAATTCATACTCACAAACTTATAATCCTAGTTGGAGGAATCATCCAAATTTCAGTTGGAGAAATGATAATCATGCTCAACCATCACAACCACCTTTGCACACCCAGCAAAATTTTCAACAATCTCAAGGGTATGCACCATATGTTCCTCCTTTTAGGAAAAATCTTGAAGATACATTGCATTCATTCATTGAGAAGCAAGAGTCCATCAATGCTCAAACAAGTCAAAACATGATTGATTTGAAAGATACTCTTGCAAAATTTGCATCTACACTCAACATTCAGGAGAAAGGAAAATTTCCTTCTCAACCACAACCAAATCCCAAAGGTCAAACTATGGATCAAGTGAAGTCAATCATTACACTCTACAGTGGTAAGGTTGTTGAAAAATCCATTCCTGATCCTTGTGAAGAAGACGATGAGTCAACTTCTAAGAGTAAAGAATGGGTTGAACCTATACCAAGTGAAGAAAAAATTGAATCTCCACCAGCACCTCCATTTCCTCAGGCATTAACTGTTCCTAAGAAGGTGAATCAAAATCCTGAAATTTTGGATATTTTCAAGCAGGTAAAGATCAATATCCCTTTGTTGGATGCGATTAAACAGGTACCTTCTTATGCCAAATTTTTGAAGGATTTGTGCACTGTTAAAAGAAAACTGAATGTGAAAAAGAAAGCCTTCTTGGCCGAACAGGTAAGTTCTGTTATTCAAAATAACACTACTTTGAAATACAAGGATCCTGGTTGTCCAACAATTTCATGTTTCATTGGAGAACATAAAATTGAGCAAGCATTACTTGATCTTGGGGCTAGTGTAAACTTACTTCCATATTCAGTTTACCAAAAACTAAATTTGGGTGAGTTAAAACCAACCGAAGTAACTCTTTTGCTTGCTGACAGATCAGTGAAAGTGCCCAGAGGAGTCATTGAAGATGTGTTAGTCCAAGTTGATAAATTCATATATCCTGTGGATTTTATTGTTTTGGACACACCACCAGTGGAAATCAAGAATTCAATACCTGTTATCTTGGGACGTCCATTTTTAGCAACCTCTAATGCTTTGATTAATTGCAGGAATGGATTGATGAAGCTGACATTTGGGAATATGACATTGGAGTTAAATATTTTCAACTTGCTTAAGCAGCCACCTGAAAAAGAAGATGAAAGTGAGGAACTTTGCCTCATTGATACTATTGGGAAAAACCACATCGAAGAAGGGAGTATCTCTGATCCTCAAAAAAATTATCTGGTTAATTCATTTGAATCGATTATACAAATGGATCAGGATACATCTAACATATGTTCATTGCTTGATTCTTCATAGGTGAAAGGAAACACATGTTGGAAACCGAAAATTGAAGAGCAAAATAAAATTCACACAATTGAGTTGAAGCTTTTACCCAAACAATTGAAGTACCTAATGTCAAAGAAAGATGCTAAATCAAGGCTGATACGCTGGATCATATTACTCCAAGAATTCAACATTGTGGTCAAGGATAAGAAGGGCACCAAAAATATTGTCGTTGACAATTTGTCAAGACTGACAACGAATTCAACAATTGAGGCTACACCCATAAATTATTATTTTCCTGACAAATTTCTATTTTCTGTCACTACAGTACCTTGGTTTGCTAATATTATCAACTTTTTTGTGACAGGACGGATACCAGCTCAATGGAGTATCCAAGATAAGAAGAAATTTCTACATGAGGTGACAAATTTTTATTGGGATGACTCTTATCTTTTCAAATACTGTCCTGACCAGATATTTATGAGATGCATACCTGAGGATAAGGTAAAAAGTGTCATTGAATTTTCTCATTTTGAAACGTGCGAAGGGCATTTTTTGTCAAAGAAAACAGCTGTAAAGATTTTGCAGTCTGGATTTCACTGGCCCTCTTTGTTTAAAGACGCACATGCATTCTGCAAAGCCTTTGAAAATTGTCAAAAAGTAGGATCCATTTCTTCCCGGTTAAGTGGCGGATACGGTACTCCGTGGCTCTCAAGTCGGTTATCTCAGTTTCCCATAATAACTGATTTCTTTCTCTCCTCTCTCAATTTTTTCTCACCAATGGATTCTATTTTTTTTTTTGCTTTGTGAAAATACTTTCCCTCTCTCCTAATAAATGTTCTTAAAAGGATTTACCAAGCTAGATGTGAATGATTAAGAGTTTTGATGCACAAAGGCATTCCCGAAGATATGCGTTGGTTAATTGAAGCTAAGGTCCGTTTGACTGGTGAAATCCCAGATGCATTTGTGTCTCATATGTTTGGCTTAGGTAAAAGCTCTTATACCAAAAAGTGAAGAGCGAAAAGGTTACGAGTCTGTCATAAATGTGGTCAATAGACTTGTGATACTAGATGTCATTCTTTAGGAATGATGTATGATAATTAAGAAGATAAAATACAATTCATTAAGAATGGCCTGAGTAAGGATTCTTTGGATAATATCTGATTGACTCTTGAGACGCATTCTTGTGGATTAATGCAACATGAACTTCTTGGTTTATGGAGTATTTTTCATAAAGAATGAGAGTGTTATAGTCTTGGGAATCTGACTTTAAAAGACCCTGTTTGCCAGTTTGTAAGAAAACTGGATGGGAAGCAAATCCCCGACTCATAGAAGGCGTTGAAGCCGTTACTGGACGTAAAACCAGTGGAAGATGTGAGCCACAGTCACAACTACTGTACATACAAGCTGTCATTTTTGAAAATGTTCATTTTCTTTTGACAATAATCTACCTACTCCTGTAGGTGTAATCATTGCATTATCCTTTCATCTCTATAAATGCATGTTCTTCTTTTCATTTTTCACAGGGTTAAGGATAGAAATGGAGGGAACCTCAACTCGCAGATTCTAAAATATTTGTGTATTTTGTGGAGCTTTTCCTGGAAAGGATGAAGAGTTTTTTAGGGCAGCCAACCATTTGGGTAGAGTACTAGCTGAGCAAAAAATACATTTGGTTTATGGGGGAGGCAGTGTCGGATTGATGGGAGGTGTAGCAACAGCAGCATCTGTAGGAGGTAGCCAAGCTTTGGGTATCATCCCTACACCTTTGAAATTGATTTCTAGAGGCACGATTGGAGAAGAATTAGTGCTTAAAAACTTGCAAGAGCGTTTGTTGTAAATGCTCTGTAATTCTGATGCTTTTATTGCTCTACTAGGAGGGTTTGGCACATTGGGGGAAATTTTCTAAATTGTTTCCACGGCCCAACTTAATTTGCATCAGAAACCCATTGGGCTGTTGAATGTTAACAATTTCTATGTAGGTCTGTTATCTTTTATGGATTATGCTATGTAAGAGAAATTTATCTCACAGACGGCACAACGAATCCTAATATCTGCATCAACTGCTGAAGAATTGCTAGACAAAATGCAAGCTTTCATTCCTGAACCAGATCCAGCAGTGATTCAGATAGACTGGACACAACAGTCTTTCCCAATCAGTTCCATCCCATAAGTATCATTTACCCTACTTGTCTTTTTTATTTTTGTTAATAAATATAATAGAGCAATCGGACTTCTAGATCTTTTTATCTTGTCTTTTAGTTTTATTATCAGCACTTTCTTTATTTTGGTTTAAGTTTTTTCAGGTTTTTCATTTTCAATAACTACCATTTTAGGTAATTTCTTCTTCACTCTTTTTTATCTATGTTTTGACATTAGGGACAATGTCTTAATCTAGTTAGGGAGAGGGATAGTTGTTACATTTTTTTTCTTCTTTTAGGATAGTTTTTCTCATACTGATATTAAAACCATTAGACAAAACCCTTAGTTTAAGATGGCTCAGTAAGGAGTAATCTTATTCTTGAGACGCATACTATTAGGTATACTAGTAATAACATTTTTTTAGTAGGTTTTTGAACCCGTACAAGATGACACACTCACTAGTAATCTATATTTTTTATCTTAAAAATTTCTATGCTTAGTGATGAAATTGTTGAGATGGTGAGCTACATTAAAGTTTACATGTTTAAAATCTTATTTGACATAATAATTTAGTCAAATTTTATTCACTTTAACAAGGGATTAGGATGTTTAAGTTATAAATTACTGATATTTTTACACATGCTGAAAATCTTTATTGTCTTTTAGATTTCAAAGAATACTCCAACTATACGGCTGTTGGGACTTCTAATGAACCATATCTTAGCTTGATTTGAATAAAAAAAACTTGAAAAAAAAAAAAAAAAAAACAACACCAAGAAGTGTTGAAAAGACTTGGAAAATGAAAAAAAAAAAAAAACAACAACAAGCGATGTTCGCTCTTGGAAAGGGCTGCCTATTACCGGGGTTCTCCAAATAAGGCTTGAGCCAAAGTTAAAAAAAAAAAAAAGAACCTTTTATAGTGTAATAGTGTGAAAGACCGCCAAAACGATGGTTTTGAATTAGATTTGTTCTGATAAGCCGCAAATGTTGGTATGATTTACTGAAATCTTTTAGACACTCCTGATAGTCAGTCACACACTTACCGCACTCAGTAACTCATAATCTTTCACACTTTTCCCTTGTTTGAGTGGTTGAAATGCGCATAAATCATTATGAAATTTTTATTTTATTTTCAGTACTATAATTTTGATGCTCATTACTTCAATGGTTTCTAATCTATAGTATAGAGATTGATAGTAGAAAACATTGGATGAAACCTGAGTATTCATTGAGTACATCGCCTTACTTGCTAGGGACTAGCAAGAACCTGGTTGGGGGGTGTGATGAATACTCATAAGTGTATTGTTATTAAGAGTTTAAATCATCATTATACACTTTGAGTATGATTAATTTCTATATTCTGAGCATTTTTCCACCGGGTTACTATTCATGCATTTTTACTATTATTACTAAGTTACTATTCATCGACTTACTGTTCATACACGTATTTCACTGTTCATACGCATATTTACTGTACATATGTGGTTTACTGTTCATTAATATTAAAATATATATATTAAATAATTATTTTTTATGTAGGTAAAATCATCACTTGGCGGCCCTTCACGAGAAAAATCATATCAGGAGCTGTAGACGTTGGAACTGAGTGATTCCAAATTCATCTGAAAGCCAATACATAGATCTTCAACTCTACTTCATTCCATGAGCTAGTTTGATCATTTTCATTGCCAAAATCTGATTATAGATGAGACCATTCGTTCTTTCGTGTGCTGAAGAGCAGTTTCGGTAGAAAAATCATAACTTGAGCTACCGATGTCCGATTTGAATGAGCAAGCTATCGATTCGAAGGTAAAGAATAGATATACAAGTTTACTGCTTTGAGGAAGAGCTAATTTGATGTTTATGATGGTCAAAAAATTAAAAGAAGTTGCAGCCTGCCTTTGTTGATTTGTATTTACCTACTTTTACTATTCTAGCCTACCATTAACTATTTCACCTATCCTAAAACTCTATAAATAGGTATCTTGGGGGAGGATGAATTCATGCAATTTCTTAGGCCTCCTTTATGTTCTTGTATCAAAGTTAGCTTTTCTTCTTTAGTTTTGTTCTAGTTTTCAAGATCGAAGCTCCGTCCAAATGTTTTATCATTCTTCTTCTTCTTCTTCATTCTTTGATCTTTTAATCTATGTTCATTTCATCTTTTTACACTGTTGACACCCAATTTTGTCTCGGTAATTTTTTTTCAAAAAAAAATTTTAAAAAAAATTTAGTTTAGGGGGCATTTTGTTTCATAGGGTTAGTTAAAAAAAAATAATAATAAATAAATATAAAAATTAAAAAAATAATAATAATAAAAGGGGAATTTTTAAAAAATGACAAAATTGAGAAGTTTGGGGTTAATCTGTAAAAATTGAGAAGTTTGGGAAAAATCTGACAGAATCTTAAAATTCTAGGGAAATTTGGTAATTATTCGCAAGGTTTTGGGCTAAATCGATAAAACAAACAAAGTTGGGCCAGTTTGTAATTTCATGAAACATTTGGGACCAGACTAGTAGTCAGTAAAGTTGAAGGACTAAAACTATAATTTTGACCAAATTATGTTTTAAATCTTTTTTTAATTAAAATTTGACTTTTTTTTTAATTAAGGGAATCCAATGCTCCACTTCTATAAATAGGGGCCCAAACCTGCAAAGAAACGGAAAAATAGCAAGATTTTATCTCCCAACGTAAAAAAGGAGAAACTGTAGCTTTAGTCCCTGGCCACTCTTCCCTTATGCAGAAAAATTCTAAACTTCTTCTCCTGTTCCCTGCTGCGGGACAACTCATCATTTTCGTTTTTTTTTCGTTCATCCTCACCTCCGTCGCTCCTCCTTTTGTGCGCCGCCTTCCTTCCAAGTCCACTGCCGTCGCTGTCACCCCCTGTCCGCCGCCGTTCGCGCCAAACCGGAGAACTCCTCGCTGTTTTCTCCTATTCCCCATCGCGACCTCCGCGCCCTCCCCGACATCGCCCCCCTACCCGGCCGCCGTTCCTGCCTCCGCCGCGTCAGCTCGCCGCCGACAAGCCTAGCCAAGGCGTCCTCCCCTCTATCGTTGCCGGTAAACGGAGAAGAGGAGCGAAATTGTTTCGGCCCAAAAACGCCCCTGACCAGCCGGATTCAAAAATAATATTTTTTTGGTATAACTCTTCTATAATCCTTTATCTTTCCATATTCATTCATTTTAGTCACTAACTTTATTTATTTTGCAGAACTAATTATTAACAACAACTTTCTTTTCTTTCTGTTTGTTCTTGTTATTTTTTTATGGAAGGTTATACCTCATAATTTTTACGTGGATGGCCAAAATGCCCCACTTTATTTATTTATTTTTTTTCTATTATTTAATTTTTGCACTTTATTTTATTTTATGTGGATGGCCAATCGCCTCACTTTCTTTATTTATTTACTTTTTTTTATTTCTGCACTTTATTTTCTTTATGTGGATGGCCAAACGCCCCAATTTCTTTATCTATTTATTTATTTACTTTCTATATATATTTTTTTATTTTTATGTGGATGGCCAAGTGCCCCACTTTATTTATTTTTGTTTACGTTTTTTATGGAAGGTTGTACTTCCTACTTTTTATGTGGATGGCCAAACGCCCCACTTTTCTTTATTTATTTATTTATTTATTTACTTTATGCTTTTTTTTTTTTTATGTGGATGGCCAAGTGCTCCACTTTATTTTTTTTATTTACTTTTTGGAAGGTTGTATCACCTACTTTTACGTGGATGACCAAAAGCCCCACCTTATTTTTTTATTATTTATTTTCTGTATTTTTATGAATTATTTTATATAGACGGCCAAACGCCCCATCTTATTTATTTATTTTTCTACATTTTGGTTAATTCTTTTATGTGGATGGCCAAGTACCCCACTTTATTTATTTTTATTTACTTTCCGCACTTTTATTATTTTCTGTTATGTGGATGGCCAAACTCCCCACTTTATTTATTTATTTACCTTTTTTTTATTTACTTTTTGTACTTTTTTTTTTATTTTTATGTGGATGGCCAAGTGGCCCACTTTATTTATTTTTATTTTCTTTTTTTTTATGGGAGGTTGTACCTCCAACTTTTATGTGGATGGCCAAAAGCCCCACCTTATTTATTTATTTTCTATATTTTTATGAATTCTTTTATATGGATGGCCAAACGCCCCATCTTATTTATTTATTTTCTATATTTTTGTTAATTCTTTTATGTGGATGGCCAAGTGCCACACTTTTATTTATTTTTATTTACTTTTCTGTATTTCTATTATTTTTTTTGTTATGTCGATGGCCAAGCACCTCATTTTATTTATTTATTTTATTATTATTATTATTATTATTATTATTTATTTTCTGCACTTTATTATTTTTTATGTGGATGGCCAAACGCTCCACTTTTTATTTAATTTCTACATCTTATTATTTCTTTGTGAGGATGGTTAATCTTACTTATTTTTTTATTTACCATTTTTTTTATATGGCTGGCCAAAAGCCCCATCTTACTTCCTTATTTATTATTTTTTAGTTTATTATTTCTATTACGACCAAGCCCCCCATCTTTTATTTTATTCTTATCTTATTTAGCCTTATTGGATATTTGGAGTGTCGAGTTATTTATTATTTATTATTTATTATTATCATTTACTTTAAATAACAAAGTCTAGCCTCCTATGCCGTTTATTAAAGTAAATTTAAAAATTCATAACCAAATGATCCAATAAAATCAATGGTTTTGAATAAATATTTTCTTTTTCTTAAAAAAAATATAATATAAACAAATTTAGGATCAACATCCGACTGATCTAATAAGATCCATAGTTTGGATAATCATTTAAAAATCTTCCAAAAAAATAAATAAAAGGTGTTAATTAAAAAAAATATTAAAATCATTAAAATCCATATTCAAATAATTCGGTAGAATTTATGATATGGATTGATAATTAATTAAAATACTTAATAATAAATAAAAACTAAAAATCATTAAATTCCACATCCAGGTGATTCGATAAAGTCCATGGTTTGGAAATATCAAATTTATTATAAAAATGAATAAAAATCAAGTATCAAAATTTTGAAGTCCATATTGATTTAAAAGTCTATATATGGATGATTCAGTTAAAATTTCTGGTTTGAAAATTAACCAAAATTATTTAAAAGTAAGCAAAACAAAATTAAAATCAACTAAGGTGCCAATTTTTGGGTGTTAGAATAAAGTTATTTTAATGTAACAGTACTCCCGAGCCCTTGAACTCTCGTAGACCATTTTAAGGTGTCCAATCGACTTAGGTGAAACCGATTGGTGATGACTAAAAAAAAAAACCACGTTGCCACATACATGTTGTTTACTTTTATTATGGTTAACTAATCTTCCTTTTTGCTAAGGTGCAAGGGTGAAACTTTTGGTATAAATGTTATGATTTATTTGAATGGATCACAACGTTAACAGTATTTTCTTTCTTAATCTATTTAACTTTCCTCCCTGTTAAGTGGGAGTTTTAATTCATCATAGTTAATCATTGGCACAAAAGCTACTTGATTCCCTCTGTAGAACATGGCACTGCCAGCTATATTGGATTCTCGAGTTATTGTAGACAAAAGTTGATATGATGAATACTTGAACCCATTATATTATATCAGTTTTTATAAGTACTTTACAATTACAAATAAAAAGAATTCTATCAATTTTTTTGTAATCAGTTTATCTGTAGCATATTTTACATTATATTATTATTGTTGTTGTTATTTATAATAAATAGTAATCAAATACAATGAGTAATCTATTATGCTTGCGCACATGAGAATAGTCATAATGAAATATTACAACAAAAAATATGCTGAAAATAGAAAAATAAAACTAATAAAAAATATATCTAAACTAAAAAAATAAAATCATTATTGCTACTACTTATTTTGAATAAGATAATTATAATTATAGTTATTTAAATAAAAAATAATAATATTTTGATTCACGTGCAGTGCATGTGCAATTACTAGTTACTTAAAAGCATCCACATAAGGAGATACGATAATAATATAGATGACATGAGAAATGTATGGTTTTTTTTTCTTTTCAGAACTTTCAATCATCGAATCAGTGTATTATGGTATTATAAGAGAATTGGTGGAGAACACAGCCAATGTGACACACATGCATGTCACTTGTTATTTTTAAATCTATTATAGTATTATGTAATTATCCAATATACTTACATCAATATGTGATGAATACTTGATTGAATTCAAATTGTTTAGTTCGTGAATTTAATTAACTTTAAATAATATTGATGCGATGGATTTCATATTACAATGTAGGTGAGTTATGATAATGAATTGAATATTACTAGTAGAATTTCATCAACACGAGTATGCCTTCTGTACAAGCTTTTTTTCTTTTTTTCTTGAACAGAACTTTGAAAGATATATTAAAGAAACTGGCAAGGGGCTGAAAAATAGCGTTAAATTCATTTTACCATTACAACTTACAAGTGGACAATTACCGTCGCTGCATATAGTTTGTTTAATCTACCAATATGATTGGATCCAGTTGGATATTTATTACGACGGTATATTTGCTATAACTGAACATGATCAGTTTTTTTTTTAAAAAAAAAGGGTAGAAGAAACTTATTTCTTTCACATAGAAGAAATGTTTGCTTTGATTTGGTGACAAATTTTTGTTTTATAGGTCAACCGCTAGTTTGAATGAAAAATTTCTAATAGTAGGTTGTAAAACTACGGTTTAAGGGAGAGCCTGGTAACACGACCAGTACGCAATGTTTGTTACACTCAACCATTTACCAACAGCAGCAATCTCCACCCTCCGATCAGTTGTCGAATCTCTCTTGTTGCTGAAGGAAATATAGTTAAGCTTTGGGCTGTTGTCGGTTGTGGTTTTTCTTCTAGGAAATTCACTTCACAAAATACAAATAGTGATTGTTGAAACTTCAAATACGTAGCAACTGCTTGCAATCACTTTTGTAGGGTCTCAGACCCTACACAAATTTGCAGTTCTCATACTCAAATGACTTGAACATCCATCCATTTGGCAATAACTTTGAGAGTTTTTAGAACAAGAAACCTTCATCGAAGTTAGCAAAATTTCCACAAATCATTAACGAAGGAAGTGGTCAAATCTGGTTCAAGTTATGGAGCTAATGTGGATCGTACTTCTAATCCTTGACTAGCCGAGGCCGGAGCATTTTCTATCTATTCGGTATGTGGTTTATACCACTCACCTGTCAGACTCACTATTCTAGATCTATTTATAGCTCAATAAGGATGTTAAACATATAAATAGAGGAGATTGTGACACTTTATATTTCATATGGAAAATCAATGTGATTTCTAATGTTTGTTTATATATATACTCCCTCCGTCCCACATTCTCTGCAACACTTTCCTCTTTTGGCCGTCCCAAATTCTTTGAAACATTTCCTAATTTAGTAAACTTCTCTTATTTACTTTACCATAATACCCTTTTACCAACTTACACCTTAAAACTAAAATATACCAAAATTTCGATTGAAATCCCTAATATCTAACTCCTTCGTTCTGGGCTGAAGCAACCAAGCAACACCGAAACCCAATCTCGTCATTAATCGCCGGTGATGGGGGGCCGAGATTGTGACCGAAGTGTCGGCGAAGGGAAGCGTCGAGTGCATTTTCTTTCTTCTTCGCCCTGCTCTACGTAACAGCGTCAAACTGTCTCCTTTTTCCTCATTCCAGGCTGCAGCAAGCAAGCGACACTGAAATCCCAATCTCGTCGTTGATCGCTAGCGACAGCAGGTCGACATTGCCACCGAAGTGCTAGCGAAGAGCAGCGTCGATCTCAATCCCTTTTTTTCCTAGCCCTGCTGCACATTAGAACGTCGATCTCTTTCTCTTTTTGCCTCCCCTGCTTCGACTAAGGTAATGCAACTAAATAAGAATGTCTCTGGTTTATTTGTTTCAATGTTAGTCTTGTAGGTGAATTTGGTTGTGATTGTCTGTAGTTGTTGTAGTGTTTGATAAATTGTAGTGATTGTTGTTCTCGTTTTTACAGTTATTGTGGCTGATGTTAGTGTCTGTTAATCGTGTGTTAGCTTTTTCCTAAGTCCTGATGATCCCAATTGCACGCATTGGTTGCCTCAAGCTCACTGAATTGGAGAGATTCGGTTACCCAATTCAGTCTTTTCAAGTCATGTAATAGGAGACACAGTTACATTAAACAACCTTCTTCTCCCACCCTTTCCATTGTTTCCTTTTTCGTCTATCTCTGTTATTCTGTTTTGAAATAGGTGCAGACTAACGCATATAGTAGTGATATATACTTAAGCTACTCATTGTTGTAGTACTTAAGATTTTAAATCTTTGGAAACAGGTTTGGTGCTTGCATGCTTATGTCCTTATAGGCACTTTATGCATATGATGTCAACCATGAAAACCAATTAATCACAGTGATATATTGATATGTTGTTGATATTTTCATGGCCTCCACTTGTTGTTTAGTTATTATTCAGTTAGGCAATTGGGTTTTAGTATAAGGAGAAGTTGTCCACAACAGAACTTGAATGTATAAGGAAAAGGAATGGGATAACAAGACAAAACTTGAAAAGTAAGAAACAGGAAGGCTGGGAATAAACCATTCTCTTGAGTAGCTAAAGGCATGAGATAACATGACTAGATTTAATTCTGAAAATCTTATTAAATGCTTAGGTTTTATTTTGTCTTTTGCTTAATGGAGTTTGTGGCATCACCTAGCCTTAATTTTTTTTTAAATTTGTTTTGTACTACTAATAGCATTGATTTAACTGGTTCTGGAAAATTCAAACTTAAAGTGATATCTTGGATATTAAGTTTTGTTAGTTTTCTCCTTTCTCTAGCTTTTATTATGTGGCTGTCATAACTAAACATTTCTACTATGTTTCTCTGTTACCATCCATTTCACTGGTGTGGTAGGTTAAGTATCATCATGAATGGCGAAAACAAATCGTGTTCCAATCGGGGAGGGAATGACATACTCCAACATCCAGATATAGCAACAGAACTACTTCATATTTCTTCAATGCAGTTAACACACTTGCTGTCTCCACAACGAAATGCCTCACAACAGGTTTTGTGCCCTCTTATCTCATCAGATTCATGCACTTCTCCAGTAAGTAGGACTTCTCCTCTAGCATCTGTGAAGCCTAGCAACATGGGAAATGTTATGGTCATACTTTCCAGCCTCCCAGGTGTTGTGGCAAGAGATGAATTCTGGATGAAGGCTGCTTCATATTTGGTGACATCAAAGCTTGCTAGAGAGTTTGTAGCTTGCGAGACCATATGTCCAAAGCTGAGGATAAAATGGCTACGCGGTGAAGTGGAAAATTTCAAAATGTAGTGTAGTACATTAGTACTGGAGTTAAGCTATAGTTGCTGGTGTAAAATGCTTCTCAAGAGTGTAAATATGTTGTTTCTCTTGAGTTGCTTCTTTCAGTATATACTAACGCTAAGTTGTAAGAAGTAGTTCTTCTAATTTTGTTGTTAGAGAGGTTTTTGTAGAACCTGCTTTTCATGTAAGCTGAAATGACTTAACCTTAGTTAAGTATCTAATGAAATGAGGAACTTTGGTTGCTTATTTTTCATGTCTTCGTCTTCTTTATTTTCTTTTTCTTTTTCTCCTTCTTCTGATTCCATTTGTGGGGTAGCATTTTTTGAATTCTTCCTACAGGTTACTGCTGTCTTTTATCAACTATAAGTGGTGTGGGAGCATTCAGCAATGTCATACACCCTAATGTGGCACCAAAGTTAATCTTGCAAAGCTTTGGTTTTAACAATGTTCTTTGCCCATGGCTTGTGTACTATATACTTTGGATGAAATCTTAAACACGCCTCTACTTCTAGTTAAGCCCTTATAGACCTCAATTAAAACTCATTCTACAGCAGCTAAGTAGCTCTAACTCAGGCCATAAGTATTGATCATACACCTTCATATAGCAATATTGCCTTTACCTTACAGCCATAACCAGAATCCAATCCCTTGGCAAAAATTATGGTTTAAGGCCATCAATATATCCATTTTGAGGCCATAAATAGATCTAGAATTTTTTTTTCAAAATTCTATCTCCTTCCTCAAGGTCAAACTTGAGTCAAACTTGCTCCAATGTTTTTTTATGCAGGTTTTGCAATTTTGCAACTCAACTCAGGGGTACTTTTTAGGTTTTACTGCTCCAAACTTAGCCAAATTTTTTTGTTACCTTCCTTTAGTCATTTAAGACTTGTTCTAGGTTCAACCCTTCAAATTTTAAGCCTTCTTGTAAAAGTTTGAAGTGGTTCTTTTTCTACAGGTCATTTGGCAAAATCTTTAAACTTAGTTAGCCTTTTTGAGTTCCCGTGTTCGAAATGGTACTAAACTTGCCTGGATCATTCTCATAATCATATGAAATTTGTATAATCTTAGAAATCTAAATTTTCGCCCATTTTCTCCATTTTTAAAGCAAAACATCTCTACCAATTGTCTTACTAAAAACTTTGATCCTAAGAAGCCATCCTCACTTCCAGACCTTCAAATGGCATAAAAACTTACAGTCACATCTCTTAGGTCATAACAAACCTGTAGCTATCCCAAAAATCCAATTTGGAAGCCTTCTTCCAATATTTTGAAGCACTTCTATTTTCTGCAGGCATTTTAAGCAGCAAACTAAGAAGTCAAAGTACCTTCTTGAGTTCAAGTTCTCCAAATTCAGTGAAAATCTCCAGAATCCTTTTTTTGATCACATGAAACATGTTACAACCTGTAATCCCCAATTTATGAGTCTTTCTTCCACAATTTAAAGCATCTTGCATCCTGCTACCCAATTTTGCAGAACATAGGCTTATGTGGGGGTCATTGCCTTTTCTAACACTTCAACTTCAATCAAAACATGCAGTATCCATTATTTGGACATAAGAAACTTCTTTAAATTCTTAGGCATCAATTTTGAAGCCTTTTACTTGATGTTTGAAGCATGGGCAGCTTCTGTTACCTTGGAAGCTGACTGACTTAATATTGTATAGTTTAGTAAAGTGAAAAAGTTAACTTGTGAACAAATCATATTTGTTGAGAAAATGATAGGAATTATAGAAATGACTAAAATCTTGATTTGGAACTAAATGTCAACCTAAATTCAAACTGTGCCAATCCATTAAAATTTCAAAGCACAACAAGGATCAAATCTTAAAACGCAATCAATAGAACTAGCACAACAGTTTAAACTGCAATGAACTTGTAAGAATACAGTAACACCAAGGATGGGAATTAGCCTGTAAAATTTAACCACCACTTTAGTTGGCAACTGTTATTTACAAACGTGTGACAAGCAAAGAGAATGCACATAGAAAATTTTAAATTTACTTCCAAAACATTGTAACAAGGTAGGAAAATGTAACAAATCATATACCAAGGCTAGGAATCAGATTAAAATAAAGAATCAATAAGCCAATTTTACTATTTTCATGCCAAGCTTGGCATAGCAAAGAGTATATGTGTTGACGACCTGGAAGTTAACAATTGCAGAAGTTTAAATTGCTAAAAACAAGAAATTCATCCATTCATTAGGTTGGAAATCACATTAATACAGAAAGTAGTACATTAAGCTCATCATTTACAAGATCATTAGACTAGATTACTTACAAAAGATAATAGGATATCTTACAAAAAATGGGCTGACATCTTTTCCATGTACTACATACATTACTTACTATAGCAAAAGCTCAACCACCAGGCTTAAACATAGCCATAAGCTATAACCAAAAAAGGACAAGAACTAAAGAAGCTATGTTAAACATTTCAGCCACAATGTTATATACATAGCCTAACTACATATTTACAATGATTTTTACATCAAGTGTGCCTCTGTTGCCTCAATAAATTCAGAAGGCACAAGAACTTGCGTTAGGAGGTTCCCTTCTTGCTCCAACCGATTTTTATTTATATGTGGAATTTTGTACCCATTACAACCATTTGACTTCATTACTTCTAACATACATAGTTGTAAGGTAACAAGCACATGATTCAAACTTGTGGATGAGAGTTCATCAAACGCAAACTCAACAGCGCTAACTAAATCATCAATATTCTTCAAAGATTATTGCTGCTGTAGAGACTGTATAGCTAAAAAAAAACCCAAATCTAGCACATTTAGGTCAGGACTATTTGGAGGCTGACATACCAATTGCACATGAAGTCCATTTCTCATTGCAGCTTCTTGGAAATCAAAGTCATCAACCTTTAAATGTTGTTTCGTATTATCCTGCTGAATATATATTAACTTTCCGGGAGTTGTGTGAGGCCACTTTTGTTGAATTGCAGGTAACACCTTCTCAATCAAGCAAGCTTTTATAATATCTGCTGTAACTGAAACAATGGCTTTCGTCTCTAATGTTCCAGCTTCTTTATTTTTACTTTTTCTTTTGGCTGCTTCCTTTTACACAAATGGGAAGATTCCAATCTTGCCTGAAAATTCTTGGTCTCTTATTGGATCATATCTAGGTCTAGCAACGGCAGCCAAAAACATGACTTTAGTTATGAACCTTTTACTTTTACAGCTACGAACCGGCTCCGGTTCATCAGGCAAAAGATAATATTTCTCTAATCCTTTCGTCAAGTAAAACCATTTTTCATCTATATGGATATAATCAAACATGTCAATAAACATAGGATTATGCATGAGAGAGTTCTTTTCCATCATAGATAAACAAAACCTTACTCTTTCTTTCTTATTTTCATCCGTCAAGTAAGGCTTTATGGAATTTAAGTGGCGCCGAAACACTCCTTCTTTCACTCGTCGATGAATAGTGGATTTAGACATGTGAAGTTTTGCTGCCATAGTTCTGATCGTTATTCAACGGTGTAATGGAACTTCAGTGACTTTGCTTAAATCCACCTCAACTCATTTTGAACCTGTGTTACCAGCAAGCTTTGTTCCAATAGAAATTGGTCTGTTATTGTTGATTTGTTCCTTCACCTCATTCCAAATTCGCCAGACAGTTTGTCGACTTACGCTGAACTGTTTTCCTATTGCTGAAACCGATCCTCTCTTAAATTTTCCCTTGTTATTAATGTCCTTCATTAAAGCCACACATATTCCTTGCCTTTCATCATTCTTTAACACGTTGTGCAGCTTCTTTTGAATTTATTCAGCTGATAGAGAAGTCATTGCTCACGGTGGGGAGACGGGAAAAGATCGCTCGTACAATCTTCACTTCGATTAACAAGAGCCTCCTACTTTTCAATTCGGCTAGACTTTGATCATTCAAGGGACTTTTTAATCTTGTTGGATATATATGAATCAAACCAGTAACCATGAAAGAATGGCCTCTCATTCCCGCCACAATAATAGCGAAAATTTCAAGCCTAGCCGGCCAGCTTTCTACCGCCAAATACATTCTATTTTTAACAATTTTCATTTCCAAGGGTAATTTTGTCCAAAAATACATTATTTCATCATTTCTTAATCTCCGTGCCAATCCCAAATGTTTCAAACAACATGGGACGGAGGGAGTATAATTCTAAGTTGAAGAGCTTGATTACATAACACTTATATTATTTATCCATTCATAATCCATGTGGTGTGAGCAAATATTCAATTAACCAGTTCAGAACTTGGGTCATCACATGACGTATCATTTTAGGAAATGTTTAAAAAGATCTGTTCACACTCAAAACACTTATGCTTATTTTGCATGTTTGACATGGAACTACATATCATGAGGCTGATCAAAGTTCAAGTCTAGACCCTTACTTATAAATTTCTTGTGAAAATATATTTTCAGCAAACTTTCTTGAGGGCCTATGGAAATTTGCGGTACTAATATTCCAGATGACTTGGCATTTGACAAGTGATCGGCAAATAAGTCAACAACTGAAACCCGCCTCCACGAAATATAGTTAAGCTTTGGGCTGTTGTCGGTTGTGATTTTTCTTCTAGGAAATTCACTTCACAAAATACAAATAGTGATTGTTGAAACTTCAAATACGTAGCAATTGCTTGTAATCACTTTTGTAGGGTCTGAGACCCTACACAAATTTGCAGTTCTCATACTCAAATGACTTAACCATTGGTCGGTGGTCGAAATCGTACAAAATAATTCTGATATCTCTAATAACTCAAAATAAATAAATTCGTAGTATAGCAGTGGAAACCAGGTTGAATTTTAAGGGAAATTCTTATCTGAAAGCTTCCTATAGAAAACTTAGAATAAAAGATTGTGGGGATTGTTTGCAATAAAAAAAGTAAAGTAAAATAAAAAAAATGATCAGAAAATAAAAGTTAAGAAACCTAAGTAAGAAACCAACAAAACAATCAAGAATTCAAATCTTGGCATCAGTTAACATCCGCCACCGAATTCCTACAGTTGATCATCGATGCATAGATAGATCAATCAAGACTTTGAATATTCATCGTTGGAGCTATCTTTCTACCTCACCCTCAATCTTAGTTAATCAGAAAACAAGCGATCTAATTAACCCTAACTGCTAAACAGCCTAGGACAAGCGCTTTAATTTAATTTAATAATTGTGTTAAAAATTAGAGAGATTGATGAAACTAAATAACACAAACACAAATGGCTGCATTTAATTTAATTGAATGTTCTCCCTAAGACCTAATGACTTTTGACGCAACAAATCACTAAACCTCAGTTGCTTCACAGGTTAGAGAAACCAAATAATTACGGATTTGATTTCTAACCCTGCAGTAGATTAAATTCGAATAATAACTAGTAGACCTCCTAGCATATAAATGAAAGAATCATAAAATTAATCATAGAAGAACATCCAATACACAAAATATTAATTGAATGAATAAAAACAACTTTGATCTTACAGTGCTGAAAAATTCGAGGCTTTAGTTTTCTTCAACCAAAAATAAAAAGACTACTAAAAAGAAAAAGAAAAAAAAAACAAACAAGAAAAGCAACAGAGAAAGTTGGGGAAAAGAGAGGGGGCAGCCCCTTGCGAGAGAAAGTGCTTGAGGCTATAGCACAGCTACCATTTTAAACACCTAAAAGAATTAACCTAGTCTGCTAAACTCATAAAATCTCCCTAAAATTTTTATATTGTTACAAAATTACCCCACACAAATAAAAAGATTCAAAATAACTAAAAGGTTTCCAAGTTATGAGCCAAGTAATGCTCTAGAACATCAGCAGCAACTTTAAGATGAAATTTGACCTTGATACAGCCATGATTTATCAAAATTCAAAGATAAAAGTTGTAGAGCTCTTTCTTAGCTTCAAAACAACACTTGAATCACATAAAACGAGCATCTACAACCAAAGATATACTCAAAATACCGCAGCTGCTTCTGAATCAACGATGACTTGCAAATCACAATTTTGAAGCTGAATTTGACCCTCTTAACATGCAAATTGGGTTCATGGTATGCATATGATTTGTAGTTCCAGATGTTTGCTTTTCAATGAATCAAGAATCACTCAATTTCGATTTCTGTAGCTCAATATATGATTTTTCTGCCGGAACATCGCTAGTCTGTTAAAAATCCAGAAAGAACACAACAAAATTAAAACTGGTAAAATTGTAAATTAAATCCACTTTCAATCAAATGAGTCCAGATATGATCTAAGCTACAAAACATACTAAAAATATATTTTTAAGATTCAAAACATATTAAAGCATACTAAATATGATAGAAATAAATATAATAAATATAAGCTCATCAACTATCTATCCATTTGGCAGTAACTTTGAGAGTTTTTAGATAAGAAACCTCCATCAAAGTTAGCAAAATTTCCACAAATCATTAACGAAGGAAGTGGTCAAATCTAGTTCAAGTTATGGAGCCAATGTGGATCTTCTAATCCTCAACTAGCCGAGACCGGAGTTTTTTTTATCTGTTCTGTATGTGGTTCATATTACTTACCTATATATCAGACTCATGATTCTAGATCTATTCGTAACTCAATGAGGATATTGGACATAGAAGTGAAGGAGATTGTGATATTTTATATTTCATATGAAAAATCAATGTGATTTCTAATGTTTGTGTGTGTATATATATATATGATTCCAAGTTGAAGAGTTTGATTAGCTCACACTTATATTATTCATTAATTTACAACTCATATGGTGTGGGTAGATATTCAATAATTAACTAGCTCAACTTGGGTCATCATATGACGTATCATTTAGGAAATGCTTTAAAATATCTGTTCACACTCAAAACACTCATGCTTATTTTGCATGTTTGGCATGGGAACCGCAAATCATGAATCTGATCAAAGTTCAAGTCTAGATCAGTACTTATAAATTTCTTGTGAAAACATATTTTCAGAGAACTTTCCTGAGGGCCTATGGAAATTTGCGGCACCAATACGCAGGATGACTTGGCATCTGATAAGTCAATGACTTGAGTTTTGGGGGAAACCCGCCTACGTATGTAAGGTTCCACGAAATTATTAATGAGAAATGGAAGTGGGAAGCACGAATGCAGCCACAAGCATGACGTTGACTTAGCGATTGACCAAGAAAGCAAATATTAGTCTCGACTGAAAGCAAACATTTTCTCCTCTGTGAAAGAAATAGGCCTTTTTTCTTTTTTTTCTTCCTGTGAGTTCAATATGTTCAGTTGTGACAAATATTCCATCCCAAAATAATATTCAATTCATTATCATACTGAACCTACATATGGTTGGAGACATAAAATTTATCGCATTAATGAACCGTTTAAAGTAAACTACGAGTTTATGTGAAAAGCAAAATGACATGTGTTGGATTTGTTCCTTGACCAAGTGGTTAATTTTGATAATTATAAAACAAAGTTAGTTTATTTTTTAAAATATTTTAATTTTTGGGTCAAATGTATTTTGATATAGTATTTCACTCAGAATTGATTTCTCAAATGTTTTATGCCGAAGGTTTGAAGTAAGTTGATTTAGTGTTAAAATGAGCTAGTAAGGTGTGAAAATTGGTTAGTGCAATAAGGTAGAAGGAAAGCAAAAACAATGAGTTGAGAAGGTCCAACAGGTTGATTTGCATGTTTATTTTTGTTCTCGAGACGTTTTAACTCTAAGAATTTACAAAGCAACAAGTTGAAACAAAACAGAGGGTTGATTTTTAAAAACATAATCGTTTTAGCTCCTGGAAGCCAGAAACAACTGGTTAGAAGCAAAAGAACAAGTTGAAATGTGCGAAAAATCTCTTCCCTGCGAGAGCACATCCCAGAAATCTTTGAAAATTCAAATCTAATATGTTCCAGCTCAACTTGCCACGTAGATTTTACAGCAGCGTAGTCAAAATTCTAGCCGTTGAAGAAAAGTACTCTTTTTGGTCTAAGACTTAATTTTCAACCTGTTGAAAATTTCCAATCGGTTAAAAACGTCAGATAAAGGCTAAAAGCTGTCAACTGAAATTCTGGTGACTGTTGCTGTCAAATTACTGTTGTTGTCAAATTTGACAGCAACAGTCACCAGAATTTCAGTAACGTCATGAAACCTTTTTCGCAAGATTTCAACATCTCTTTGGCTCTCAAATAAGTATAAAAACATGGAAAAACACTTTGGGAAGAACTCTTGGCCATAAGATCAAAGATTCATCGTCAAATCCAAGAGAAAAAGCTTATCTTGAGAAATTCATTGTTGTGGTTATGTTTTCACTTATATATCTAGCAAAAAGTGCTATTATGTAAACTTGTGAGTTTGAAAACACTTCAAACCTTAAAATCTCTTGTGTAAGGAGTGGTTCCTAGTGATCCTTGAAGAAAATTAGGGAGTGGTTTTTAGTTAGCCTTGGAGAAAACTAGTATTTGGTTGGGTGTGAACTTTGAAGAAAACACCATTGTAATCTTGATCAAGACATAGTGGAGGAACTCTCAAGTGGGCAAGCTTGAGGAGGGAACTCTCAAGTGGACAAGCTTGAGGAAAGGATGTAGACTCCAGTTGGTGGAGTTGAACCTCTATAAACCCCGGTGTACTCTTCCTTGTCTCTCTTTATATTTTGCTTTATATTTTCCTTATACTTGCTCGATTTATTATTGATCTTTGGTTAAGTAAATTTGGTTGTAAAATTTAATTTTACAAAAGTTTTTAAAGTAACCAATTCACCTCTCTTTTGGTTACACTTGGGCCAACAACATGGATACAAAATATTAAACTGTTATTACAAATTATCCGATTATAAAATGGAAGCATGTGTCATATGTCATTATCAGATGAATCTGCATCTCATTAGAGAACCCAGGTCCACAATATCCTTAGACCAATGGAATGAATACACCGAGCGAAGGCTCCTCTAAGGAAAATTCATTGCCCCCACATCGTTGGCCAGAAAATTCATGATGACTCCACTAATCGTCTCCTCCAAAATATCCTTACCAGTTGACCCATTTGTGGTGGAGCCACGAGTAAGGAAGAAGAGGAAGCAGAGGCATGGGCAAATGATGGTGGCTAGAAAGGGATCTGAGTGGGACAAGTTTTGAAGATGGTGGTTCAATTATTAGATGATAAAATTTTAAGACTTTTAAGCCAAAGGAAATTTTTTCAAATATTAAAATTAGTTTTTCACTTTTTTCATCCAACTTAATATCTCCGGTTAATGAAAAGTCCAAAACAAAACACTTAAACAAGGTTTGTGACTTTCTATATAAAAAATCAAGGTTAGGGTCCAAATGGTATAATAATAAAAAGGTTATGAGCCACGAACGCAATTAGCTCGTTTAGCTGATCAACTTTCGAGTGAGCATTATGCAGATTCAAGGACAATTTAATAAGCCTTAAAAACTGGAAACGCATGTAAAACAAAACCAACCGCTCACAAGTAAATATATTATTCTTATGCAAGGACGCACCAAGTCAATCAACCAATGGTAGATTATCTGGTTAGGACGGAATGAATATGTTTTTATAAATGCGTATTTTGACCTCTAATCCCTGATATCCAGGAGGGAATCTATTTGTCAACAAATTATTTCCCAAGAGACTTTCTTCTTGCTCAGAAGATGTTCTGGGCAAAGCCCCCTAATAACTTATGTCATTGCTGGGGAGTGAAGAAGTTCCAGGCTCTAGGAACAATCCCAGCTATTTTTGTGGTTGATTGTGGTTGGTGGAAGTCTTGTTCTTTTGGTTTAGCCGCTTGGTTATGGATGGGTCTCGATGCTCCTCCAGAGTATCAAAAGGGAAACTCTGCCAAAACTGTTCTTCAGCTCTTAAAGCGGAGATAGAAGCTATTTGCGGTTCCGTCAAAATTGTAAGGATCTATTCTCTGTATATGATAACCATTTTATCTGATAGTTTGCAAGCTTTGGAAGTACTCTGTTCAAAGAAGCACCAGGACTCTACCATAATAAGGCTCGTAGGGCAAGTTGTGGAAGCAATGGAGAATCTTAACCGCTGCTTGTTGGTTATTGTTCCGCGGCAGGCTGCTGCTTCAGTTTACAACCTTGCTGTTTCCTTATTTCCTTAACTTTCTCTTGTTCTATTTTTGTTTATAAAAAAAACCGATTATAGAAAATAATTTGCTCATAATAGGTTTTTGAGAAAAATGGTTCAGTACAAAGTAGCCAATAACTTGAAAGTTTGTGGAAACCCCAGCGAAAGTTTGTAAGTTTCACGAAATTATTAATGAGAATGGATGGAAGTTAAAGGAGCCGCCTGAAGCAAGACCTTGACCAGCCATTGACCTAGAAAGCAAATATCACTCTCGATTGCAAGCAAGCATTTTCTCCTGTCCTGTGTGAAACGGGGTAGTCTTTTTTTTTTTTCTTTTTTCTGAGTTCAACTTGTTCTGTTGTAACAAATATTTCATCCTAAAATAATGTTCAATTCATTATCATACTGCACCTACATAGGATTGGTGACATAATATTCATCAAGTCAATGAACTGTTTAACGTTAACTAATTAACCCATGAGTTCATGCGAAAGCAAAATGACAAGGATACAAAGGATTCAAATGTTATTACAAAATATTCGGTTACAAAATGGAAGCATGTACATTGGTCATTTTTAGATGAATCTGTGGCTCGTTAGAAAACCCGAGTCCACAATATACTTAGACTAAACCAAATCTTCTTTACCTGGTAGCTAAGGAGCAATCCAACCTACAACACTGCTCAAGCAATTCTTCTTCAACTTCCTGCATCTCTAGTTGCTTGACCAATACTGGTTGTGTAACATAAATGAGTCAGTTGTAGAGGTGGGCAGTAGGCTGAGCTGGGTACAAATAAGTCTGTTGTAGAAGCGGCAGTAGGCCGGGTCGACTCAGTCCAGCCCAGTCAAGGCCCAGCACGGCCCAACTTGGGGAGAGCAAGGGTGGAGGTGGGCTGGTTATGAAAGCCTGGGGGAAGAGGAAGTGTTACATAAGCCTGGCACGACCCAGCCAGGCTAGGAGCCCAGGCCCCAGCCTGACCAGGCATGGTGGGCTTGGCTAGGTTTACCTAAACAATATAACTAAATTTTTGCAAAAAGTGGGCAAATTATACCTTACGGCCCTCCAACAGCTCCAGCTTACTTTCTGACTTCAAGTTACCATTTTATCCACTTCAACAACTAGTAACAACAAGACAGGGAAGTAACAAAACCTTTTTTCTAACCATACCAAGAAGCAGGAGAGACCCAACTAATCTAGATGAAAAACAATAAACAATAATGGGAAGAAAACTATTAAGAACTGAGTAATTGGTCTTAAGGATTTGCTAAACATGACTTACTACTCCATGCAATGTGTTAATTTTTACCAACTTTACCTTTCTTTTATGTTTTAAAAAAAATTGGCAAAAAGCCCAGCCCAGGCCTAAGGCTGCCCAGGTCAGGCCCAGACCCAGGAAAGGCCTGACAGGGCCTAGGCTCGCCTATACCTAGGCTGTGCCTGGGCCTTGCTAACCTAGGCCCAGGCTGGGCCTCGAGGGCCGGGTCAGCCCATTGCCCACTTCTGGTCACTTGCCATTTTCTTGCCGTCATCATAATAGTTTCAATGGTATAGCGCATGAGTCATGTTCTTAATCTCCATTGTTAAGTGCCCGTAGCCAGCTTCTTGAAAAGTAGAATAATTTGGTTGGGGATCTCTAGATCTACAACACGAATAATTTTTTTTTTTGCTATCGGGCTTGTTTGGGATGTGCATTTTCCAACCTAAACGTTGTGTAAAATGCTGAAACAGGCTAGCCACTCGTTTGTTTCCCATGTAGCAGCTTATCTGCAAATGCAAATCTAAAAAAATGCCAAGATCGTCAAGTAGCTAAATGCAAGATGCTCTTCCCCCATAGCGTGCCTTGAAATTTCTCAAACATACACACTATAATTTCTAGTAATCAAAGCAGGAAATCAATCAATTTTCGAGCCAGCATGAGTTCAATAAAGAAGTAAAGAATTCAGCAAAAAAAGAAAAGAAACAAGGCTTAAGGATGATCTGCAACAAAAGAGGGAAGGCGATGGAAGAATTTACAAGAGTAACTAGTTTTATAGTCTCATTCATCGATTAAATTTTTTTTTTGTTCTTCTGCAATTCATGACAATAACTGCTGTAATTTCTTGTCTGTTCGTAGTTCATGATAGGGGTGACACTATTCGGGCTAAACTGAAAAAATTGAAAATCGTAAAATTTTAGAAATTCAATTCAATTTGTTCAGTATTTCGGTTCGGTTTCAATCAAAATTGAATAGAGGAAATTTTAGTTTTGGTTTAGTTTCAGTTGTGTGAGTTGGTTATTTCAGTTACTGAAATAATTGAATTAGATTTTCCCACCCTTTCGTTTATTGTTTATTGTTAGGCTAATCCCTAACTTACTAACCCAATTATCCTTACCCAAGCCCAACAATACCCTTACCCCCTTACCTACCCAGTTTCCCCACTTGCGGCCTTGCCCCCTTTTTGTTTGCCACTGCCTGTGACTCCGTCTCATCCCCCGCTCCCCTGCCCTACCGACCCTGCCATACCCTCAGATTCAGATCGGATTCACCACCCCAGCCCCTACTCGCCACCATCGGCCCCAGCCCCCACTCGCTGTCCAGTGGGATTCAGTTTGGATTGGAGTACCGGTTTTTATTTTTCTTACTAGTTAGGATTCTGGCAATAGGTTTTCTGGCTACTTTTCTAGGTTTTATTGGCTCATCGTATCATATTCTTTCTTTGTGATTGGACCATTTTTTTCCCCCAATGTTTTGCTCTTGTTTGCATTTTGCCTAGAATGAAGATGCGAACATTACTGGAATGGAAAGTTATTGTACGCATTTATGTGCATTTTGTTTAAATTGCAACTAGTTTACATACCCAACACTACCACAGGATTTCAAATAGTTTTGAGTTTACAAAAAGCATAAATAGTTAAAATGTTATGAAATTATTCCTAAAAATATATTGCAATAAGACCAATAATTCAAGAATATTACAATAAAATATCTCAACATAATAGCAACAAAAAATTTGTATGTGTAGTTAAGCCTTTAAGTTTTAAATTACAAAGATTTCAGGTAGTCATATTATCGATGTGCAGATCTTTTTCTCTAGTTTGATCCTCTAATAATGTACTGCAATAATTATTGGAACAGAGAAATGTGTCACAGGGCATGTAACCAACTTGTGGAGGGACTCAATCAATTGGCCATTTGACAATGAACCATTTGTGAGAGAAGTTATTAGATGATCACGCAATCCCTCGCAACTAAATCACAAGAAATATCATGTTTTTCAAAAGAAAATTTGCGTCATGCAAATGTATATAACAAATATGATACACAAATTACATCAGCATATCAAGAATGTTGTGATAACGAAGTATTTAGTGGGTCTCCTTGAATTGGAAGGTCATTACTTTTGTCGCCATTTCTAGTACTAAAAAATCAAGTCTACTATGTATGTAAAATATATAATGGAGTTCAATCTCAATATGATATTAACAATAAAATAAATAAAATTTTAAAAGCTTATAACCACGTTAAATAATAAAATAGTGCAATACCGTATATTAATTGTACTAGGGGGTACTACAAATCATTTTTTTTTTGCTAAAAAGTAGTACTTCTAAAAATGTTTTCTAATAGTTTATGTACCCAACGCTGTATTGGGATTTTTTTTTTTAATTCTCAAAAGCAATATATTATATTCAAATTATGAAGACAACGAAAAAATATGGAGAAACTAAAAAACTTGAATACCTGACATGAGTCTGGTCTACTCAGATATAAAGAATATATAATAGGAAACCATGATTTCCAAAACTATTGTCTATTGATACAATTTAAGAATATTTGACTTAATCTATTAAAATAGTACACAAAACAGACAAAGGGTGATTTTTAGGCAGTAATAAAGCTCAACATTTTAATTTTTGCACAAATAACTTATAAGACACAAAATAGGAAGTAACTAATTTCACGAAGTAATAAGGGTCTCCAACTTTCAATTTATATGTGGACATAGATGGGCTTAAATAAAATTTAATTACGTTTTTTTATTTAATGAATTAATGAAATGAGGAAATTACATTATATTACTAAGAATGCATATAACAAAATCATTTAATTGAGTATAAGAAAACTTTAAAGTCTTATAAAATGTAAGACATTCGAACATTAAAATGCATAACCAATTAGAGTGCTTGGAGTGCCTAGTAATGTGTTTAACATAGATGTTTATAGCACTCTCAGCTCACAACTATGGTAGAACCTGAGACTAAAACCCCGGAAAACAATGATTGCATAGCATTTATGTTAACCAAAAAAATAGGACAATAACATTATGTTAACCCAAATTACCATTAGAATTCTAGATGGCCATGTTCTGAGTTTCACAGTGGTTGTGGTAGGATTGAGATTGACAGTGGGCTCTGAGACGAAAGAGACGGAAGATATGTTCTTTTCCGATCCAGGAAAAAAGGAGCTTTGAGACGAGAGGGAAAAGATGGAGATTTTTGATAAAAAGAAAAAAGAGATGGAGTTTCTGATCCCAAAAAAATAAAAGAAAAGAAGCAGCTGCTTTGAGATGAGATTGAGTTTTGAGAGAGGAGATGAAATTTTATGATCGAAAGGACAAAAACAAAAAAAGCAACTTTAAAACCAGAGGGAAGAGAATGAGACATGGAGTTTTCGAATACAGTTTTGGGGGATAGATAAGGAATTCAATTTGTGGGACCCCGAAATTAAAATTGATTCATTTACCCAAAAAAATTAAAATTGATTTCATTGGTCAATCAGATTGGTTACGTTTCCCTCTTACAATTTACAAATGCCATAATTTTCGGCAAATTGGTTAAATTGCTTCGGTCAACAAAATAGTTAAGGATGCATTTTGATGCTGCTAATAGGAAGAATGGTATTTCGGACAGATTGTGTAACAAAAACTATATTTCATTTCCGTAAGTATGAAAAGTGCAATATGTCATATTATTGTTAAGTCTGTTAAGTGAAAAAACACATAACTCCTTAATTTAAAAATGTCTAGAGGATAAATCTGTCAATTTACAATTTGAACGCAAGATTTTGTTTCCTTTAATAAAAAAAAGTAACACGTGTCAGCTTGTTGTTAAATCTGTTAAGTGTAAACCCCCAAAAGCCTTTAACTGTATCCTGCTATATATATATAGATTATGCATTGTTTTCATTTGTTATCTTTAGCCCTTTTTACTTGTGACAATGCTTTTCAAGAGGAACTTTCGTGAGTTGCTGCTGAAGAAGTGTTTGGGCTCAATGATTCGAGACAAGTTTCTATTCCAGCATAGAATGGCTAGAATAGTTAGGAGCCTCCTTTATTGGTTAAAATTTTCAGTTAATTCAGTTGGAATTGAACCAAATCAAAATATTTTGGTTCGGTTCTTATTCGGTTTCTACCCTCAGTTCGGTTATTTCAGTTTGTTATCATCTGAAACCAAAAACTTAAAACTGACTTATTCAGTTCAGTTTAAACCCAAATAACCGATTGATCACTCTTAGTTCATGATGTCTATTTGTAGTCTTCTTCACAATTCATGGAAGTAGCTGCTGGAATTTTTGTCGTTCACAAATGTCTGTAGTTCACAATGCCTATGTGTCTATTTGCAGTTCACGAACATAGCTTCATTTTTTTTTTTGTTCTCTTGCAATTCACGGTGTTCATTTGTAGTTTATGGATTCCTTGTACTCTATTTTTTTCTCCATAATATACCATTATCTCTTCTTAAAAAAAAGTCATGTGATTTTGTCTTGCTCTCTACGTTTTTTCTCTATATTTGATATAATGATGGATTACCTATCTGAGTTGACCTTTGATTCCCAATCATTCAAGTATTTTCATTAAAACTTTAATTCAAACTTGTTTTAAGCAGTCACGGCCATGTTGATAGGGCATTGTGGGGTAAGACTCAAGTGATTATCTTTTGTGACACATTAAAAAAGAGCTTGGTGATAGTAATAGGCAAGGTGGTTGTTTATAACAAATCATGGAAGACAATGGCGAATAAGTTCAGAAATGAGACTAGTATGAGCTACACTGGTAGCTAAATGAAGAATAAATGGGATGGACTTAAGAAGGACTAGAAGAATTGGAGAAAACTTAAAGGCTTGCAACAAGATTGAGACGAAATTTATGGAAAGGCACAATCAATGCTTCAGATGATTGGTGGGATGAAAGTATAAATGTTTGATTCTATAAAAATAAAAGTCATTACTTTTTTATATATGTATTATTATAATTTATGTTCTTATGATTCTATTTTCTTGTTGTTGTATAGGCCAATGCAGAGATAGCTAAGTTCAGAACCAAAGGCATAGATCTAGAGTTCAAAGAGAAGTATAATGAGCTATTCTTTGGTACAGTCACTAAAGGCAATGATATGTGGGCTCCACCAAAAGGTCATCATTGGAAAGATTTGCTGATGCTTCTGCCACTTAAAAAACTTTGTTTGGTGATTTACTCGATACTGGTGGTAATTGTGAAAATAAGGATGTTGAAGTGATCAATGTATATGTTGCTTTAAAAATTGAAGGGAATATAAGAAAAAAAGGACCAAAAAATTTCATCTACAACATAATAAAAAAAGCAAGTTTATAAGGCAAAATGAGGAGCTTTTATATTGTCTATAAAAATAGATGACATCAAAGAAGACATCGGCAGTTACAAGAATGCTATAATGGCTAAAGTTAGTAAACTGCCTCCTACTATCATTGATGCAATTGAGGTTTTAACCTCTATGGAGGTGAATGTGCCCAATGTAGTTCAATGTATTGATTTGCTACCAAGCTCCTACTGAGCAAATAGAAGTGTGAGATGTTTATGGAATTAAAGAGCTATTCTGCAAGGTTATGGTACTTAAAAGTTGAAAAAGTTAAGGCAGAAACAAATGAAACACGCACTTTTAATACTCTATTTGGAATTAATTAGTTAAAGTTTCTTTTCACTAAGTGGTTGCTAGTTTTATAGTTCTATTTTGTGAAAAGCTTAGGTAGTCCTTTTGGGTGGTTTATAGTTTTAAAGTTCCTTATTTAAATTCAATATTATGTTAATTTTTCCTAAAATAAATGTAGCAAGTGACAATTTCATTTTTTAATGAAATATCTATTTCCTTTTTTACTTTTTAATGTATTTAATTGCTGGATGTATGGATGCTATTTAGTTATACTTTAATCTATGAGCATGCTTATATGGAAGCTTAAAGGTTATATTGACGATAAAGCTACTTTTTATATATACAATTTATGTTTGATATATGTAGGGACTATTTCCAGTTGATCAATATAGTGATTTTAGATGAAGGAAGTGATTGTGAATAAGAAGTATTTGGAATACTAGTAAAGGACATCCATCTAACTGATCTAATAGGTATGATTTTTGGGGATATTAATAGTTATTAGTACGTGATTCTTTGTTTGTGTTTACCAAGCCTGTTGCAACCCATAAAACCTATGGAAACTTGCTTTAGCAAGCCTACTGCAGCCTAGAGAAACATAAAAAACCAGCAGCCAGGTGCTGCTGCCCCAAGTGCCCACGAGGGTCATTCAGAGATTTAGGCTTAATGTAAGTAGACTAAGCTTTCCAGCAAGTCCAAATTACCCAAATAGACATGTCTATCTAGTTTATATTGCCATTTCCATGATAAAGCAAAAGGTCAACTGATCAGTCAAACTTGAACTTATTTCTAGTCAAACCAATCTGCTTTCTTATTAAACTGGCCTAAGTTGCTCAAGGTATTTCAACTTTGGCTCCATTCAGCCACATAACTGAAAACATATGTAAATGTGCCACACACACAGACACGCACACACTTACACACACAGAGAGATGCATACATACACACATACCAAGCAAGTAACCCAATATTAACTACGTAGAATAGAAGCAAGCAAAAATGTAGCAGAAACAAAAAATTCTATAGCAAACGCAACTGTTGAAAGTGCCCATTATATAGCCCTTTTTTGTCATAAGCTTGTTTTAACCTATTTTAGCACTCAAACATGTTTAAAACACATAAACACACTTTTATATATAGCCATTTCAACTCTTTAATAACAAAAAAAAAAAATTTAAGTCAGATTTGCACCTAATTATGGCCAACCAAACCTGCATAACTTCGCATGTTGGTGTCTGACTGTACAAGGCTGAATTGGATGCCCCATTTTGACCTAAAATGATCTCATTTTGATCACGGAAGACAATAGGCTTCAAGTACAATTTGTAAACAAAAATAAATTTATTTACATTGCAATTCCTCTCAAGTTCAAACAAAAAGTCCATATTAAAGGTCCTAGTAAAAGTCACTTGGTTTATATACACATATACAATCTTGCACAGGAAATTCATGTACTATTATGGTTAGATAAATACTTCATTGGCAATATCACTACTAAAAAAATGTCATTTACCAATTGATATTACCAACTGTCTCATGTTAATAATTTTAAAATTACAAATGCTAGACTGTTGGTAGTAAGAAATTGGTAATCAATTCATTGGAAATTTTTTACCAACAACTGAACACTAAGCTGTTGGTAATTTCTAACATTTGGCCATTGGTAAAAAGGCATATGAAAATTACCAACAGTCAAAGTTCAAGTGTTTTGTACCAACGGTTTAACTTTTACCAATGTGTTAGGCTAATGGTAGCTCTCCTCCGCTCTACCCTACTCTACTCTACTCATCCAAACAGCTCGTTTTCCTCAACAGCCCCCCTACCCACTCTCTTGTTCTGCCAGTGCCATTCCTACACTTCAATTGACCTTTTGGTAATTTTATAAACGCATCAGACCATTAGTAAATATTTTGAAAGTGAAAAAAAATTTTAAGCAGTTTCCAATGTGTAGCTGTTGGAAATTGCCATTCCTTTAAATACACACACACCAAAAAAATTAAAATAATATTTTTGAAAAGGAAAGCTAAAATAAAAATTATTATAAATATTATATTTTATATTTATAAAAAATATTTTAAAATTATATATTTTATATTTATTAAAATCACATTTTATATTTACTAAAATATAATTTGTACATTAATAAAATCCTATTTTACATTTACTAAAGACATATTTTATATTTTAAATTCATTAAAAATTAGATATACTAAAAATTCAAAATCAGAAACAAAATTCACAAAATTAAAACCGGATCAACAATCAACAAATCAAGCACAACAAAAAGTATCTAATTGGGCACAACCAAAATCAGATCTAAAAAAATCACAAAATCAGAAAAATCACACCAAAAGAACTATACAAAAATTGCATTTGCATAATTCAAAATTGTATGAAAGGAACTAGGAGACAAAGGTGGACCGATGGGACTGAGGAGATGATGAGCAATCGCAAATCCCCTACCAAGGTGATAGGCAAGGAGGCAGCAAGCGAAGCCCAATTGGCCAAGGACAGATGGACGGGCGAGAGGACGGACGGATGGACAGGGTGGTGAAAGGCCGGACGACGAGAAGAGAGAAATGAGAGATAAGAGGATGAGAGATGAGAGATGAAAGATGAAAGGCAGTTGCGAGAATGAGAAGAAGAGGACGACTGTATGAGGATATAAGGTGATAAGTTGGGGTTAGGTTAGATTTGGGCTTTTATATGGGTTGGCCCATTGGTCATTTTGTTATGTATATGATATATTATTATTATTATTATTATTATTATTATTATTATTATTATTATTATTATTATATTATTATTATTATTATTATTATTATGATTAATATGTAATTATAAATTTTTTATATCCACAGTATATACATGTATATAATATGATTTATGCAACGGATTACAGAGGCGGGTTATATACTATTATATATCATTAAATATGATGTATAATGATAGTTTGAAAGTGTATATATATATCATTATATATTAATTATACATTATATTTATGATCTATGTACTTTAAATGGTAAGATCTTAAAAATACTTAAAAGTAATAATTAATTCTTTTATAAAATATTTTCAATTTACAAAAAATTAATTGACATTAATTTTTCATTATAAGATGTTTTTAATTGATATATCATATACATATAAATATATCTACACACACACACACACGCACACACTCATACAAATAAATTGTAAAATTTATTGATTTCCAAAGGCCTTCACATTAGAAAAGTCAATCTTCGCATTGACAATTTTCCAATGGCCTTTGCGTAGGAAAAAGTAGTGTCGGAAATAAAAACCGTCGGATTACCGTAAAACACTCCTATGCTTTTGTGATGGTCGTGGACCCCATTTTATCCGACGGTTTTGAGATACATTAACTCTTACAGTTTTCTGACACCCCTTTGTCCTACGGTTTTGTGACCCCAATGTCCTACGGTTTTCTGACCCTTTTGTCCTACTTTTTTGTGACCCCAGTGTCCTACGCTTTTATGACCTCCCATGTCCTACGGTTTTGTGACCCCACTGTACTACGTTCTTCTGACCGGTCATGTTCTACGGTTTCATGACTTTATTATCTCCTACGATTTTGTGGCAATTTAAAGATTTTATTAAATTAATTTATACACAAATTAAAAACATATTATATTGCATTATATAATAATAATAAGTATTGCATTATATAACAGTAATAATAAATTACAAATTATTGTGAATATTATTATTATTATTATTATTATTATTATTATTATTATTATATATAACAATGGATCAAAGTAGTCAATAAATTTACTATACATAAAAGTAATCAAATTTTATAGGACAAAGTTAATTACAAAGAACTGAAGGTCTAAAATAAAATCAATGGGATGTAGTGCCGGGCTGATCATCATCATCTCGCTGGCTACGATCGTCGTCATGATGCTGAGTAGAGGATCCGGTCCGTAGGTCGTCTAAGAGCACCGATGCAGGTATAATCCCCTGCTGGATCAACCTGTTAAGCATGGCACTCATTGCAGCCTCGGTCTCTCGCTGAACCTGAGTGCAAACGTCTGCCTGTAATCGCGTAAAATCAGTCCGTAGCTGGGTGTTCTCAGCCCTCAACTGAGCAATATCTTCCAAATCAGCACGTGGAGCCTAAAAAATTTTGTGAGTAGCAATTAGCAATGTAAAAGTGATAAAAATAATTAATAAAATTAAATACGAATGAAAAATACCCGATTTGGTCCAAAGGTCTGGGGATCAGCGAGTCTGACGCGGAACACCCGATAGTCGGCCATTTTTTTGTGGGCCTCGTACATCACTCCATACCTCTGCATCAAACTGCGGGTGGTCATCCGGATTCTGGTATTTTTCTTGAATCCTGTTGGACATATCCATCCTACAAGAAAAAGAAATTAGAGTTAGTAAGACAAATATTATACTTTTAAAACATTATTTATAGTGGTAAATGAACATTTATTACCTGCAGCTGCTGTGAAATCAAATCGATGGGCTGACTCGGTCTTCTTCCGCCTATGAGTATGAGACCACCACTCATCAAATGATGGCTCAACTCCATCATTTGCTTTTGTCTGCACAATTTTAGATATCATTAAAAATTTAAGTAATTAATAAATCATAAAAAAAATTATAATGTATGGAAGGTCCAAGTTGGTACCAAACGATCCCAGTGCATCTCGCCTGGGATTGAGCCCATCGTGTGCTTCGGAACAAGGCCTGAGCTATCCGCTATGTGCTTGGCATGGGAACCAACCTCCGATAGCTTCTTCCATCACTCTTGCTCCCACTAGTCACACAACTGATTCCATACGCTTGCTGACTGTAGCAGGGTGGAACATGTGGCCGCAGTAAATTGTAGTCAGGGTTGTCGAAGAAGGCGGGGATCTTCTGAATCGCGACGGACCTCTAATGATAGACGTGGTTCCGCACGGACCACGAACAGTAGTCGAAGACAATTCGGCGGATGGCGCCGAAGTCTCTAGGGTCCCATCTATAGTAGTTCTGTAATTTCCCAAAGAAGAAAAAAAAATTATGAATTTAGTCTATATACAAAGTATTGTTTAAAAATGTATAACAACGAATTACCTCTAACGTGGTTACGTGCTCCTCTCGTGCAGCTCGAGATGCATGTGACCAAGCTATAGAACTTTCATCCCACAACCTCACATGAATAGAGGCTACGGTGGAACGAACAGAGTCATCAGTGAGTAAACTGTAACAAATGATGATTATAGTAAGATATATATATAAACTGATGTAACTAAGAACAATGTATAATTATGTCAAAATTATCTTTGTAACAGTCAGTAATACTTACTCTCGAGGGACGATGAGCGGACGGTTTTGCGGAGGTGGAGGTGGTGGTAAGTCAACTACTCGTGGGCCTCGCCCTCTAGGTAATAGGGCCCTAGCAGCTGGCTGTGCGTCAAGTGCGACCGCTGGGCCGCCAGTGGCCTGGCCCTACTGAGGCAGCTGCTGCTGAGGCGGCTGCTGCTGCTGCTGACTCGGGTGTAGGCCGGGTACATGAGAAGTTGGAGAACTTACAATAACATCCTTTGGTTTGACCTAATCTATACTTTACCCTGTTATTTTTGGAAACCTACATTTTTCCCTCTACTTATTTTATAGTATCAGACAATATCTTATAGAACCCCAGTTTAAGCTGCACAATAGTCATCTTCTAATAATTTAATTTCTTCCAACATTCTTCTTACAGTTAATAGATATTTTAAATTATCATTTTTATTCTCTATAAATACAATTCTCTCTTTGTAAATGCAAATCAGTATTTTTTAAATTTCAATTAACTATGAAGAAAATATCAAGGGTTAATATCACTGGTTGTCCCTAAACTATTCTCATTTTGCTTAATCGTCCCTAGGGATGGCAATTGTGTGGGTCGGGTTAGGTTTGGGTCAGGTCATTCAAGTTTGGGTCTAGTCGGTTTAGAATGAATTCGGGTCCAGGTCGGGTCATTTGGGTTCGGATTGATTTTAGGTTGAGTTGATTTCGGGTTCAGTTTTGGGTTGGGTTAGGTTTATTCAGATTCAGGTTCACTACATGTTATGTCAATTTCAATCTCGTGTAACTTTAGGTCAGTTCAAGTCAAATTCGGGTCAACCTTTGTATACGCTCGGGTTACTGGTATGTAGGTCAAAACAATTGAATCGATTCATTTTTTTTTTTCAATTTTTGTTAAAATTTAAATTAAAAATTTTGATTTTTTGTGTGATTTAATTTAAATTAATTTTTCATTTTTAGTATATTTAATTAAAATATTCATAAAAATCTTCTTCATTATAGTTTAATACATATTTAACTAATTTAACATTGTTAGTAATACTTGATTATTTTTCTAAACTCATACTCTTCAACTATCACAGTACAGGTCATTCAGATCCTCACCCACCTATCACCCAGATATACACTACAATAATTTTTCTATGCTTATATTTCAATGAATTTTCTTTGAAATTACTACAAAATGCAAAATAAGTTCACTATTAGTGACTAAACTATAAAATTTGAAAAATTTTGGGTGAAAGTACAAAGATTTCAAAAGTTCAGGGACCCATATTGTAATTATTAGGGGTGATTGAAATGAAATTTTTAAAATTTAGGTATCTTATTGCATTATACTTAAAAGTTTAGGGATGAATGTTGTAATTTTAACAATTGCCTATTAAGATCATTGAACTTACTAAATATAAAAATTACTTCTTTTGAAAAAATTCAAATATTAGACTTACTAAATATGGAAATTTCTTCCCCAAATATGATACTTGCAATATATAGAAGTCCTTAAAAAATTGAAGTTACTAAATATGGAATCCCTTTTCAAAATATGAGAATTACTAAATATGAACATCTGAAAAAAATAGAACTACTAAATATGAAAGTCCTTTCCCCAAATATGAGACTCACTAAATATGTAAGTACCAAAAAATGGAAGTTACTAATTACAGAAGTTACCACACCTAAATATGGGACATACTGAATATGAAAGTCTAAAAAAATGGAAATTATTAAACATGGAAACCTCCATGTGTTAGGACTTACTAAATATGGAAGATAATGAAATAGGAAAATTAAGGTTTATGGTGAGGGTTAAAACCGGGTTCTGTTTGGTTTAGTCATCGGGTCATCTTGGGTTCAGGTCAGGGCAATCTCGAGTTTGGGTCATTTCAGGTATGAGTCAATTCATGCTCGGGTCATTTCGGGTTCGGGTATTTCAGGTTTAGACCATTTGGGTTCAGGTTTTCTCATGTTTCCCTTTAATTGGGTTTGAGTTCAATTCAAGTTAAGTACAGTCGGGTTCAAGTTGTTTACTTTTTTGTCAAATCAGGTCATGTCGGACTTGGGTTTGGGGGTTGAGTCAGATTTTTCCATCCCTAATCGTCCCTAAACTATTAATTGTTGAATCTATCGTTCTCAAGCTATTTAGTTGTTACACTCATTGTCTTGCCGTTATACTATCTGTTAAAAGGTGATGGAAATGGCCGGGAAAATGCACAATTAGCCCTAAAATTTAGAAAACTTTCTATCTAAGTCCTAAAACTTTAGAATTTTCAAGTTCAGTCATAAAACTGTAAAAATATGCATTCTCTATTTAATTTCTTTCCACATTTCTTCAAATTAAGCATGAATTTCTTGTCTTTGCTTTAATAAAATTTTTATAATTGAATTTTAATTACGTATTTATTCCTGTTTCTTTAATTTTTTTCACTTTAGTTTTTAAATCTTTTTCTTTTGAAAGCTTTTTTCCTTTTATTCTTCTTCTTTATTTTTTGTTGCTGCCTCATCCTTATCACTTTTTTTTACATATATTTTCTTTTGTTGATCTTTTATTTCCTTCAATTTTCCTATTATTTTTTTACATTTATTTTGCAAATATTTTTCTTTATTTCATCTTTCCTTTTTCATTTTCTAAAGTTTATTATTTCTTTTTTTTTCTCTTCTTTTTTTTTTTGACAAATAACATTTCACAATGGAACATGCTTTGTTGAATCTTATTCATGTTCATTTAATTTTAGGACTTAGACTAATTTCAAATATTCTCACTCATTCCAACTTACTCTTTTGGATTTACTGTATAATTCATAAAGAAACGTGGGAAATTTAACTCTTTTTTTCTCTTGTTTGAATTTAACAAATAATTTCTATAGGAACTTAGGAAATTTAACTTTTTTTCTCCTTTTTCATCGTTTACAAATATAAAAGAAAGAATGAAATTGAAAAACAATATGTAAAAAAAATAATTGAATTCCGTTACAATTATGAACAACAACATAGCAGAGAGGTTCAGGAGAGAATCTCTTTCACTTTATAATAAACAAGAAGTTGAAATTATAAGAAACCCAAACATAAATTAGAACCGTACATAAATCTAGGGGGAAAAAAGAAAAATAGAAGGATAGAGATGAGCAATCTCAACCATATCTTGAAGGGATGAAAAAATGGTACTCCCTTTATTTTATATTAGTTGGCCCTTTTACCTTTTTTAACTAAAGTTTAACCTGAATATATTCATGTTAATATGTGTTGAAAAAAATTCTTAAAAATGATATTTGAAAACTATCATTTTTGAAGTTCCATTTTCACATAAAAAATTCATATTTTTATGATAAATTTTAAAAGAAATAAAATTATAAATTAAGTGCTATGAATAGTAAAAGGGACATCTTTTGTGAGACAGAAGGATTGTGTAAATTTCTTAAGTTCCTCTATAAGTTTCAAGCAAGGGAAAAAAGAAGTTAAATATCCCAAATTCACTTATGAATTATACAGTAAATTTAAAAGAGTAAGATGGAATGAGTAAGATTTTTTTTTTCAAATTAGTCTAAGTCCTAAAGTTAAATAAATATTAATAAGACTCAACAAAATATGTTCCACTGTAAAAGGTTATTTGTAGGAAAAAAAAATGAGTGAAAGATGAAATAAAGAAAAACATTCACAAAAGGAATATAGAAAAATAATAGGGAAATTGAAGGAACTAATGGATCAACAAAAAAACAAAAGAAAAAATAGTTGTAAGGATGAGGTAGCAACAAAAAATAAACAAGAATAAAATAAAAAATATTTCAAAAGAAAAAAGACTTAAAAACTGAAGTGAAAGAAAAAAAAAGGGAAAAAAATTAAAGAAACTGGAATGAATACTTAACTAAAATTCAATTATAAAAAATGTATTAAAGCAAAGCCAAGAAATTAATGCTTAATTAGAAGAAACCAAGAGAGAAGTTAAAGAGAGCATACATATTTTCATAGTTTTATGACTGAACTAGAAAATCGTAAAGTTTTAAGACTCGAATAGAAAAAGTTTCTAAGTTTTAGGGCTAACTGTGCATTTTTCCTGCCATTTCCGTTACTTTTTAACTGCGGGTGTAATGGCAAAATGATAAGTGCAACAATTAAATAGTTTGAAGATGATAGATGTAATAGTTGATAGTTCTTGGACAATTAATCAAAATGGAAATAGTTTAAGGATGACCAGTAATATTAACCCAAATATCAAAAATTTTGAAATTACTATAATGTAGTTACTAGACACTTTAAATTGAGGTTTCAAAAATTGTGTCAGATAGTATAAAGAAAGTGAAAGTAAAGTGTAGGTTTTTATAAATATAGAGGTAAAGTGTAGGTTAAGCCAAATTTCAATTGGTGGTTTATATAATTTTTTATAAAATTTCAGCTGCAATCCCTCAACCTTTTTTTATCCTAATTAGGCCCTGAAGCTTCAATTATCCTATTAAAGTCCCCTGACTCCACAACATTGTAGTAGACTTTGGTCGGTTCTTTCATCAAATCCAGTGTTACGCTTAATGGAATATGATTATGCTTCCCCGGTAGGGCCGGTAGCCACCCAAACTCATTAGAAAATGACATATAATATAAGACTACTTATCCTTTATTTCTAATAAATAAGCCCGCAAAATTTTCATTTGGGAAAGTAGAAAAAGCAGGTGAGAATGTAAACCCGTACAAGAGAATATTTTTCAAACATCCTACACTTCCAATTAAAATATTAGCTTTCTCAAGCATCCTACACTACCTATGAAAATATTTTCTCCCATGGCTTTTTAAATCAAAAGCTACTTCCAGTAGGTTTATCGCGAATTCGGTCACAAAATCAATCGGTTGGTTGTTTATTTAATCCACTTTCTAACTTATGAGACTTAGGCAGATTTAAGGACAATCTAATAAGTCTTAAAAAGTGGAAACGCTTGGAAAATAAACGCAACCGCGCTAGGGCTGTAAACGATACCAGGTTAACGAACACGATATAATATACCCTGTATAAAATGTATAAAACAATTCATATATAACTAGACACTAAACGATACACGAAACGAACACGAACGAACACGAACAAGTTTGTGTTCGTTCGTTTTAAACTAAAAATCTGTTCGTGTTCGTTCGTTTAACGAACATTCGAACCGTTACACCCCAACCGCACTCAAGCACACTATTCTTACCCAAGGACGGCACCAAACCATTCAACCAATACTAGAAAATAATTTCCTCACTGTGGCTGTTTGGAAAAAATGGTCCAGTACAAGGTGGCCAATTATTAATGCGAATGGAAGTGGGAAGAACACGGACAACGGAAGTTAAAGCAGCACGCCTGACGCAAGACCTTGACTAGCCATTGACCTACAAAGCAAATATTACTCTTGATTAAAAAGCAAGCATTTTCTCCTGTCCTGTGTGAAACAAATAGTCTTTCCTTTTTTTTTTTTAAGTTCAACATGTTCTGTTTAAAGTTAACCAATTAAGCCAGGAGTTCATGCAAAAGCAAAATGACAAGGATACAAAATATTCCATTGTTATTACAAAATATCCGGTTACAAAATGGAAGCATGTGTCATATGTCATTACCAGATGAATTTGGGTCCACAATATCCTTAGACCAAACCAAATCTCCTTAACCTGGTAGCTGCTAAGGAGCAATCCATCCCACAGCACTGCTCAAGTAATGCTTCTTCAACTTCCTGCGTCTCTGGTTGCCTGACCAATACTGGTTGCGTAACACGAACGAGTCTGTTCCCACTTTCTTGCCGTCATCATTGCGGTTCCAGTGGTACAGCGCATGAGTCCTGTTCTTAGGCCTTGTTTGGCGTTAGCGTCAGCGATTAGCGTTAGAGTTTTAAAAAAGCTATCTAAGGGTAGCTTTTAGTTTTTAGCTTCAGCGTTTTCATCTCAACCGTTAAATAATTTATCTAAAACTATAATGCTGATGATAAAAGCTGTTCCCAAACGGAGCCTTAATCTCCAGCATTGAGTGTCCGTAGCTGGCTTCTCGGAAAGCAGAATAATCTGGTTGGGGGTCTCTAAATCTACAACACCAATAAAATTTTTTGCTGTTAAAGTTCCGAGATATCCTTGTATGAGGAGTTATAAATCTTTATTAGTCTTCATTCAGGCAAATTGTCATGGTCTCCTCAACATATGGAAACTCTAAAATATTTCGCTAACCTTGCTGCTAGACCTTCTTGATTTCCTCCATCTCCAACCGTAATGTAGACGGGTGCTGATTTATGAGGCACAGGTTAGCGTTCACCACTTGATACATTATAGCGGACATTTGAAATTCGATACTGAAATTTGAAATGAAAATATTTGTGAATAGTTCATGCGGTGAGACTAAGCAGACAGATAAATACTGTTGGAACAAAACGATGCTTGATGGTGCAAAACCAACTTACTCTAACTTAAAAATAGATGAAATTTTCTAATTGTGACCACTTTTAAAATAAAAAACTGGACCCGTTTCTGGTGATCAATTAAGTGAAACCTATAGTTCTTCAGAATGAATTTTGTAAAACTGAATAAAAGTGACCCAGGATCACATGTTTTGGTCTTCTGACAGTAAAAGATCAGTATGAAATATTGGTTTTTCTCAGGTAACAGTCTGTATTACAACCTGGTGATGTTCTTAGTATTTAGGGGAAGAGGGAAGTTGAAATTTGACAACAGAAGTTCTTAAGATTGAGGAAATAAGATTTTATTTTCAAAATTCTTCCTTTCCTGATAATCTTTTTCAAAATTCTTCATTTTCTGATTATCCTTTTGTGGGATTTGCTTAGTTGAGAGAGATACAAAAGGAAAAAAAAATTAGCAGCGAAGAACAATACCGATCTCTCATATGCATGAACATGACCTGCAAATACTACGTCAACTTTGTAATGGAGGAACCATTCCTCAAAAACTGTCCGCAGACTTTCACCCTCCATGAAGTGAGCTTCATTACTGCTGTACATTGGTACGTGCATTAGGACTATCAGCCAGGGTGTTTTCTCCCTATCAACCCTTTTGAGTTCTTCTTTAAGCCACATCCACTGAGGTGTGTATTTTACTACAAGAAATGGTTAAAAGTTCTTGATAAAATAAATTGTGACACAACAGAGCTACCTATAACAACACAGGACAGCCAGAGAAATTTACCAAATGGGGAGTAACTGGATAACACGATTATGTGCGCAGACGCACGTCTAATGGCATACCACATCGGGCTGCTGCTATTGGAAGCAGAATAAGGTGTTGGGTACCGATGAAGATAGGATTTGAAAGGAACTATTTCCCCCTTCGTATATGAAACATGAACAGGTTAGGAACTTGGTAAAAATACAAATGTTTCAGAGGTAGAAGCAGAGATCCATAACAAAGTGTATCCTATTTTTCTGATTAAAAATCAGGATGGAGTTCACAGATAAGTATACTTGTTTTGTTACTATGCAATGATTATTGTACAACTACAACCAATAGATTTATCAGTGGAGCCTTTGAGAGTAGAAATTTTCTAAACAATGCATAATGTAGTCAGACATTCATCACATATTTACTTCTACATTTATATTTGGATTGCTACACTTTGAAGCACTTCTTTTCTGTTCAATGAACTTCAAGAATCAGGAGGTCAAACGTAAAATGAAGATGAAGACTTGGAAGAAATAAAGATCACATAAACTGGATCACCCTTAGAATTCTCTACACTTATTAGCTCAATGAAAAGAGCAACACGACATGAAACGTGATAGGTATGATAGGAATCATAGGTTATTCACTGTACCATAAAAAATAAAGTTATGGCAGATGACTACAACGGTCACTGTCAATAAGCAAAAAAAAAAATCATAGCATTACAAAGTAACACATTTTTTTTTTAATAAAAAATATTTCTAAGGCCTTGGTATTCATGAAAAAATATGTTGCATACTCTGTGCTTACCATGTAAGGCATGAAATCTATTTCATGGTTCCCAGCAGACCAAATCCAAGGTTGATAGGCAGTGCTTTTCTCCACAAAGCGACCCCATGAATCCCACCTTATACCAACATCATTGTACTGGTATCTATCAGCATAAGATAGATCACCGACGAATAAGACAGTCTGTCCTCCGCTTTGCATGTAATGGTCAAGAGTGGAAAGTGAATTATATGTCTGCCCCAGATCACCTGCCAAATGAGATATTAACACAGATCATATGAGCATTCCTGAAATGAAATGGATATTCATTATTAAGGCTTAGCAGAAGCATGTGGAAGATTAACTGAGAAAAGCTGAAAGGTAAAAACAGAAACCCGTCATATTAGTTGAGAATTATGGAAACAACTAACCAATGATCCCAAATTTGTAAGAAGCATCTGGATCAACTTTTGGAGGTGTTTCAAACCAAAACTCACGAGCAGAATCGCCTTCCCCGATTTTGTAATAGTGCTTGGTGTTGTACTGAAAATTGGAAGAAGACAACAAAGAATAACCAACAAAAGACTATATCGTTGTGATCTGAATATTTTGGTAACAAATATCAACAGAATGCCCTCGCAAGGTGATAATCGAAGACCACATTTTTTTTTTTGCATCTCTTTGTGGATGAAGACATATACATCCATGTGTTCCACTTAAACTTAGGGATTGGGTTTGCACATATACTAACAAGATTCTGTTAATTTCCACAAGGAAGGCAGAATTAAACTTCTTTCAGCCTTTTTGATAGTTACCTCAAGGCCATTAACAAGGACTTGATGAATATAACCGGACTTGTATTTGTTAAAGGAGTAGTTTGTCATTGTTCCTTCCGCAGTAGAAGAATACTTGTTCTCTGCTGTGCCATATTGGACAACACTTTTCCCTGGTTCGTCAACAGTGACCCATGAAATGATAACAGCCTTCCCATCATAGTCCCCTTGGGTAATATGAACCTACACAATAAGAAGTTATATCTAAGGAATAAAACTACAAGTATACTTCGATCACACAATCAGGCTGCGATAAAAAGCGATATCTTGCTTCTGAAGTAGGAGTTTGTTAATCAGGTTTAGCAGAGCTTCAGTAACCTCACAAAGACATACTGCATAGGCAGCAAGGAGGTCCTGCATATTCCACATACATTTTCTGGTTCATCTTTGGATCTCCAGATTCTGAAAATATGCTTTTTAAGTTTCCAATTGGGAAGTGGAATACATAGAACAAATTGTCTGGAACAAGGTTGTGAAGGTATGCTACAAATCCTTCCATTTATCACTTAAAAAGAAAAAAAAAAAAAAAAAGCACCAGAAAAACCCCTCATTCCTTGCCCATCTTTTTCCTTTTTTCCTTTATGGCATTTTCATGAATAACATTATATTTGTGCTTGAGAATTGATTGCTCTTGATCTCAAATCAAGGTACCGTTGGCAATCTAAAATATCCTCTGCAGCATGGAAAATTACCAAATATATATATATATATATAGAAAAACAAAAAATAGAGCTTGCCTGCTGTGGTGCATTATATCCCTTTGGAACTACAAATACTTCATTGTCAAGAGGAATGTCAACCGATGGCCACTCTGTACGAATGAATGTGCTTGTGATCCCAGCATTCCCGAAGTTCAGAAAGTTCAAGAAAACAAAGGATGCAAACATGACTTGAAGCGCCATGGATGACATCTTAATGTCGTCCATTTTTGTTGTGATATATCAGCCAATAACCATTAGCCACCCCCTACATCCAAGACCAGAAGAATATATGGTGGTAAATGAAACAGGTCTAATTGGGAGTGCTGTTGGACATAATTGGGAATGGTGTGGTATTTGTTCTTCAGTGTTTGATCCTTAAAATTTGATAGCGGGAATATGATAGGTTTGATGTATTGATCTCTTAGGTAATGATGCTGCTGCTTTGCTTTCACTTTGAAAGAAAAGCTTGGATCTGTTCTGTTGCACGTTTGAGATTCCAGCTTTGGGAGGTAGATGGAGTGCTGGTCAGAACTCATCATATAGGCACTACAGATGTCTGCTTCCAGTGTTTAACGATAATTTCTAGTGTATTGCATGACAGCGCAGTTATCTGCGTCGGCTGTTTGATCTTGGAAGTTATATTCCGGATTGCTGATTCATTTTAGCGTTCTGTGCCATACAGGATACCATACGAGATGCTGTTGAAGATTCCATTACATGGCTTGTCAGAAGATTTTCTTGTCCAGAAATAAAATTCTCTCGGGTTCGAAAATTGACTCCAGTTTCACCCGGTTGAAAAAATTTCACTCGAATGATTTTTTCGTCCATAGATAAAATTTTCTCGGGTTCGAAAACTGACTCCAGTTTCACGCGGTTGAAAACATTTCACTCTGTTGAAAACACAGTTCTAGGATTTTCTCATTTCCCAACTTCCAAACTTCAATGAATTTTTCTCCAAAATGATTTCTTCTTTCACAAGCAATGCTTGAATCAATATAAATACTTCAAATATACTTATGAAATAATTTTCCTTACAAAGATCAAAACTTTATTAATAAAAGGACAATGTATAAATCTTTAGGTAAAAATTTGAAACACATAAAACAACTATGTTTTGTTATCATCAAAATCAAATAAATGTGAGCCATAAATGGAATAAATCCAACATAAATAATAAAGCCAAGTTGGGAACTTTCCCTTCAAATCTATGTGGGAGAGTGAAGCATATTGCAAATGGTTTTGGTGGCGGAGGAATTCTGGAATAAATCCTGCATCTCCACAACAAGTTAACCTAAGAGTTTGCAGTTGGAATCTTGGGACAGAAGAAGAAGGCAGTAGCTCTGTTTCTTGATAAATTATGTCTTCACTCAGGTCAACATACTTGAGTTTGGAGAGGTTGAAGAAAGCTCTAAGCAAGCTGGGAACTCTCAAGAAATTTTCAAAAAGATCTAGATATCTAATGAATGTTAACATTCTGAAGGGGGATGAGGCTATACTATATCAATTGACAATCAACTAGAAGAGAGATCCAAATCGTCGAGTGATGTCATATTTGAGAAACACCGTGGCAAAGCTGCCTTTGATGTAATTTCCACCAAGGTCTAGCTGTTGGAGATGTGTCCAACTGCATAAACCTGTAAACTTGAAGGGATCGGACTTGTATAGGCCGGCACATCCATGCGCCCAGAGAAAAATCCACTTATGGCAAATGCACGCGTTCCAATCATGTTTTCCTATTTGGCAAAATTTGGTTGCTGGCTATGGATCGCATGTCGGCAATGTGTTCAAGTAGTTGGAAAACCAGCTTCCTATCCGTCTTATTCGTTTTTTTCTTCTGTTTTTTTTTTTTGTTCTCTTTCCCTCTTCTTCTCTTTTGCAGCCTTTTTCTCTTTTTTGTTTTATTTTTTCTTTTTATCTTTCCGTCTCCTTCTTCTCTTTCCCAACATTTTTCTATCTTTATTTTCCCTCTTTTCGCCTTATTTGGTTTGTTTTTTTCCCCTCCTTTCCTTTTATACTCGTTTTGTTTCATATTCCAATCTTTTTTTCATTTTTTCATCTTATTTTTCTATCTAACTTTGTATGTTGTTTTGTTTCCAGTTTTATTACTTATTTTTTAGTTTTTTTAGTTTATCTACATCTTCTCCTTAGTTTATTTCATTATTTTGATTTTTTATATTATTGTTTTTTAAAAGTTACATTTATTCATTTCAAATCTATCAACTAATAAAAAAACAAACCTCTCATTGAGTCAAAAGAACAGATAGTCACTCGTAAAAATACTACTAATTCAACTAACTGAACAAATAGATATTGAGAAAAAAATAGATAGAAAACATCATTTTTTAATATTATTTTCTTTTTTCAATTTTATTTTTTATTTTCTTATTCCAGTTTTTTCACTTTTCACCTTTTCATTCTTTTTTAGTTTTTTCACTTCAGAATAACATTGAGACAAAAAAATAAATAATTAGTGGTAAAAGAACAACTAGTTCCTCTAAAAAAATAAATAGATACCTATAAAAGAAAAACTAGTTCTCATATATTCTTTTATGAGTTCTTATTTGTTCTTTTATTAATTTTATATGTTCTTTTATCAGTTCTTGTTTAATCTATTAACATTTTTTATCTATTTATTTAATAATTTTATCTGCGCTTTTATCAGTTTTTATTTTTTTATCATTATTGTATGTTATTTTATCAATTGTATCTATTCTTTATCATTTCTTATTTATTCTTTTATTAGTTTTATCTATTATTTTATTAGTGCTTATTTATTCTTTTATCAATTTTATTTATTTTTTTCAGTTATTATTTGTTTTTTATATATTCTTTTAATAAGTTCTATCTATTTTCATCAATTTTAATAAATTATTTATTTGTTCCATTGTTACTATTTATTTTGTTTTTTTAAGAATATCTATTAGTTTTTTTTTTAGAGAAGAAAATTTTTGTTTTATCAGTATATGTTTATTCTTTTTCAAGATGTATTTGTTCTTTTACCTTTCTCTTTTTGTGTGTTGTTTGATTTTTTTTTTTTTTTTCCTCTTTTCTTCTTTACTTCATTTTTTATGCCTTTTGCTTCTGTTTTTATTTTTCTTGTTTTCCCTCTTTGCTTCATTTCCATATTGTTCTCATTTTTATTTGTTAGTCATCAATTATATCTGTTCTTTTATTAGTTTTTATTATTTTTTATTAATTTTATTTTTTATCATTTTATCTATTTTTTCATCAATTATTATTAGTTTTATTTATTATTTTTATAAAAATGGAAACAAAAAAATATATAAGGCTAGAAATAATAAAAAAAATGAAAAAGATAAAGGAAAACTTAAAATAAAAGAACATATAGAAATTAAAAAATAAAAAATAGTAATGAATAAAAGAATATATAGGAACTAAGAAAGAAAAAAAACATATAGAAATTAAAAAAACTATTTGCTTACAAAACTAAAAATAAAAAAACATATAGAAATTAAAAAAAAAAGAATAGAAACAAAAAAAAATGGATAGGAACTAAAAAAGAACTTATTTATAAAAGACAGACAACTATAAAAAAACAACATATAAAAACTAGAAAAGAACAGATATAAAAGAACATATAGGAACTGAAAATAATAAATTTATAAAAGAACAAACAACAATGTATAGAAGAACATACAATCTGTAGTAGCTATCTCAATCCAACTACTAAGAAGAAAATTTATAAAAAAAAAACATATAGAAACTAAAAAAACAACAAACAGTAATGAATAAAAGAATATGTAGGAACTAAGAAAGAAAAAAGAAAAGAAAAAAATAAACACTATTTGCTTACAGAACAATAGAAGCATGAGAATAGACCATACATCATGTAGAACATTGAGCAATTGAAAATGAACAAAAAATAATTCATAAAAAAACATATAGAAACATAAAAAAGAACAAAACAAAAGAACATATAAGAACTAAAAAAAATTATATTTATAAAAGAACAAATAACCATACAAAATAAAACACATGGAAACTAAAAAAAACAAAAAAAGGATATAAACTGAAAAATAACATATTTATAACAAAACAAATAACTATACATAAAAGAACATATAGAAACTAAAAATAGCAGATATAAAAGAACATATATATATAAAAGAACAAACAACAATGCATAAAAGAATATACAATCTATATCAGCTATCTCACTCCGATGACAAGGAAGAAAATTTAGAAAAAAAAAAAGGAATAAAACTAGTAACAAGAAAAGATAAAATTAGGAATAATATAAAAGAATAAGGAAAAACTGGTAAATAAAAAAGGTAAAATTGGAAAAAATAAATAAAAAACGGAGAGGTGCAAGAAAACTAAAAAAATGGAAAAAAAAAAGTGTGGAAAAAAAATACTGAAATGAAAAAGGTTGAGGAAAAGGAAAAAAAAACCATAGATGTTCACGGTTGTAAAACCCAGCGAGAATCGAACTGTTAACTTCTTGAAGAGATGTCGACCACTTTACTAGAAGCAAGAATTCGTCTTTTTCGTGCAAGCTATAAATTAGTTTATTTTAGAGAGCGGGGACAAAATGACAATTAATAAATTTTTCAAGGACAGCGCATGGCATAAACCCGGTTCACTGAAGAGTTACTGCATTGACATTGAACGAATAACCTATCAATTTGAGAAATGGAAATTATTGAAATCTCGTTGTACCATATCATTTATCTATTTTTTTTTATAGATGATTGATTTCATTTGATGAGTAGATTTTAGGATTAATGTGATTATTTTTGGTTAATTTATCATTTGATATTAATTGATATTTTGTAGTCGCTCCTACTTGCTAACTCGAACTACTCCTGATCTGTGTGAAGGGGTGAAAACGGGGTGAGCACGAATGCCCAGCAAGTGGCGGATTTTGAAAACAAAATACAATATACAAAATATATAGGGATCAAGCAGAGAACAATTCTTGTAAAATAATCACATAAACTTTAGCAGAAGATATTTGAATAGTCCGAATATAATCAATGTAATAGAAATTTTGAGAGCTGAGCAAATAATATTTGTAAATAAAATCATTAACAAAAACAGAGCAGTTCAGAGCAGAATAGCAGAACAGAAATTCAGAGTAGAGTGGGTGGGGTGATAACTGTGACTACACTTAAACCGCTGTAGTGCGTCCAAAATCGTCTAAGAATCGCCAACGATCGAGCGCCCTGAAGGACATGTCCTAAAAACAGTGCACTGCGGAACAGAACGGAACAGAACCCTACGTGGAGGGTCCATAACTACACTTTCCCAGTAGTACGGGCACAGAACCAACACCCACCAAAACGGAGTCAGAACAGAAATTCAGAGCATTACAATTGTTATAAAATTTCAGTACAAAACATCACAATCAAAACATACCTGATCCCAACTTATTTAATCAAACATAATATATTGCATAAATAAGATAAAATTCGAATAAGCAGATAAACAAGTAAATTAATAAAACACTTGGAAAACAATTTCAGAATAAAACTTGTAATTGAAAACTCTCATTCTGATTAAAATTTATTTTCATGCAAAATAGCTTTAAATTGAAATATTGAAAAATTACTAAATTGGAAAACTTAGCACTTTGAATAAATAATACATACATAATATCAAATCAATTTAATTTTTAGAAATAGTAGTAGCCACTTACCTTAAAATGCAACTTTCAAACTCCTGAAATAATTCTTTAGCCGCCTAAAATAATTATGTAAAAGTTTATGTCAAAACATAGTCAATTCAAGAAATAACCAAAAATCACTTGCTGACAGTGACCTAAATAAATGTTTCTGGAACCTAAGAATTCACTGAAGTATTGTTAAAATCATTAGGGACTAATGTTGTAATTAACCCGATTACTTTCCCAGACACAAGCTTTGTGGTGACCAAAATGTAACCATTTAAACTATAGGATGCCGATAAACTCTCCTCAAAACCTAAAGGACCTACATTGTTATTAGCCCAAATTTGTTCCCAGAAACAAGATTCTTTGTCTTCTCCGATTCGCATTTCTGCTACCCTCAAATTTCCACCATGGCCAGCCAAAATCTCCCCAAATTTAATTATAATCTATCCGAAACAAATTCTAATAATTAGTTGACCCTTTCAATCATCGAAATAAATTATAAATCAACCATAACCTTAACTTAAATCTCTCTTCAAATTCAAAGAAAAGCTAAACTATGTATTGAAAAATAACTAACAATTACTCACCAAAGAAGTGTTGGAGCTTTAGGAGGAGAGAATGAGTGTTTTAGAGTACGTAAGTGAAATGAGTGAAATAGAGACTAAAATGGAACTTGTATGACCAGCCATGGGTGTTTATATAGAGTGAGACCATGTGATTCACATGGGGTGAGTGGGAGACAAATTGGGATACAAATTGAAAGACTTATGTGTGTGGTGGGTGAGATAGTCAAAAGTATGTGACAAATTGGAAGACTTGTGTGGATGGTGGGTGAGATAGTCAAAAGTAAGTGACAAATTAAAAGACTTGTGTGGGTAGTGGGTGAGATAGTCAAAAGTGGGTGATAAATTGGAAGACTTGTGTGGGTGGTGGGTGAGATAGTAAAAAATGGGTGATAAATTGGAAGACTTGTGTGGTTGGTAGGTGAGATAGTCAAAAGTAGGTGATAAATTAGAAGACTTGTGTGGGTGGTGGATGAGATAGTCAAAAGTAGGTGACAAATTGAAAGACTTGTGTGGGTGGTGGGGTAAAATTGGTTGGGTCATTACAAAGACAGCAAGAGAAAAACAAGATTTTAAGGGTAAGATTGAAGAAATTCAACCTAAAACTTGAAGATCAATTTTTCTCAGTAGAAATTTTTTTTTCTTCTTTCTCTTTGATTTCTTTTCGATATTAGAATTTTTTATGATTATTTTAAAGGTTTTTTTCATGAGTTTCAGTAGCTAAATTCCTTTTATCTCTTAAGGGACATGAGAATCATGTTGATGTTTTAATGCATATTTGATATTTATCTTCTATTTCCATATATTTCTTGTTAATTTTCTCTTGTGCTTAACAAAAGCTTTGCGGTCAGAAGTTTATTTCTAAATGCAAGTTTGTCTTTGAGAGAAGAAACTTGTGTTAGGAGATAGGGAGAAAATTAGTTAGATTAATTTGAGGATCGGGAGACCCAAGCATCTAGGAAGCTTAAGATAATTTGCCATCAAGAGAGGAAATTAAACACTAGTAAATTCATCTACAAGATAGGATGGTGGGATGGTGGAAAAAAAGATGAAAGTTAAATACTACTACTAAAACTAGACAAGTGGATGTACCCATAGAAGAGTGCTTTGTGTCATAGATTTTTATTAGTTTTTCGAGTTATTGGTTTGTTACCACTCTGAGTGCTTAAATACAATAACCATACTTAATGTGTCAAATCCCAGGAGCTGTGCATGTTCTATGGGCTTAATAGAACAATGCTCACTATGTTACCCAAGTGGCTCTCCTGGTCTTTATGCAAATATATGTATATTGGTTCAACTATCACACACATATTTATATAGAATTTCATTTGGAAGTAATGATGCCAATCAAATTCTTTATTCTTCGCTAATATGGGATTTGAGTAAAATCCCCAAGTACATAAACAATCATATGCACTCTTGGTGCCATTGGTGCCCATTTCATATGTCCAAACTTTCACGCCGCGTCCAACTTAAATTCTACCCTCATCCTCCTGTGCTCTAAAGTTTTTAAACCATTTAATACACATAAAAATTCATAGAGAGAAAGGTTTAAGACATTAAATCCATCTAATTTTGTAGTTATGGATTTTATACTCAACCAAGTAAAATTGACCATATGAATAGTATACAGTAAAATCAGCCAACTTTGAAAGGCTATAACTCTGGTTATAGGGCACCAAATCTAGTGGTTCAAAGTCTCAATTCTTCATCTTGAAGTGTTCTAAATGTGATCAAAATTTCATAGCCAAACTCATTAATTACAGGGTACCAAATTTAAGCAACTAGTGACCATAATGCCCATACAAAATTTCTTAAAATTCATACACTTTATTTCCAAGTACAAAACCAACATGGGCAGTTGCATACATGTCTTAACACATGGTAAAACCATTCTCATGAATTTAGAACCTTTCTAACTATCATTCATAAAAATGCCATCAAAACATCCCCATAAAGACCATATGGATAGCATTGTGCATACATTTCAAACTACACCCCATTGACCCATATCATTCACACAATGTTCATAAAGTATACCCAACTCATTTACATATATTTATGAACTACATACATGTCACAAACTTAGTTAATATGTACACTAAGCTTCTTGAAGAACTTCAAAAGTACTAAGCACTCCATAAACTCGAAGGGATCAGCTGCTGCGTAAAGCAGAAAGCATCATTACTAAAAATAGCTATCTCACTCCAAAAATTATGAAACTTTCCATTTTACAACGACACATATGGAAGTTCATATACTTGAAATTTCACAGAAAAATTCAAGCGACAACTTTTAGTTTGAATCTCTCTTTCAAATATTCCTCTAATGAACAGAAAGGGGGTAAGTTTCTTGGATGAAACTTAGTAAGAGCTTATCAATAAAATCTTTAAACTCCAGCCATATACCTGAAATCCAAAGACATTAAAATAAAAAAAAATATATAGTACAAATACATAAATATACACATCCAAATACACAAACAAACACAGCAACAAACATATAAAATGCTGGCTGCAGTAACACATTAGGGTTAGTCCTTAATCATTTAATTAAACATTAAAAATTTACTATAGCAGCCCTCCTCAAGCTATTGCTTGGTCTTAGGAGGTCATTAGGTTTTAGTTAGTACTAACTTAGGCTCTAGAAATTCTTAATTTCACTGTCATAATAGAGCACCAAAGCTGCAAGGCCGAAGCCTTTAGTGCAATTTTCCCTTTAACGTAAACCTGTTTCATCAAGCTCTTGGCTCTCTTTCAAGCTTAGGGTCTTAGCTTCATGGATCTTTGGGAATTAGTATTGAACAATAAACAACCATAAAATCCAGATAGAACCCTTACCATTTGCTGGGAATCCAATAAACCTTATGTAAACCCAAAAACTAGGATTTATGGCATTCCTTGATGCTTCGGTTGTTTTCTCTTAATTGTTTGTAGTAAGGTGGAGGTCAAATTTTGGGAATAAAATGAGTGAAAATGATTTTTTCTAGCTTTATTTCCTTATTTATCTTTAGTAATGGTATGTTTGCAAATTTTGTAAACTTCAAGCCACGCTTAGACAACATTTTTTCCAGCCATTTGGGATGGAAAAATGATAGTTTTTTTTACCTCTTTTATTTTATCTTTGGTCAAAGGTCATTTTCACCTTTAGAAAAATCTAGGACACTTAAGCCCTTAAGTGTCCTTAAGCATCAAATGACTAACTTTGCCTCCTTGAGCGCCTTGGTCCCCAACAACACCCTTAATTTCCTCCATGTCCTTTCCATAGCCATTTTTAGAAATTTATGCAATTGAGTACCCAACCTTTGTAACCTTACAATTTAGTCCATAGGCTTCTTGAAAATTAGGCAATATATTAAGTCTTTCTTAAGGACCAAACTATCATTGTATGTAACACTTAAGGGAGTCTGTATTGAATATTTTACACTTCAAAATTCATGCACTATGGTGAAAATTAAAGCATATAAGTTTAGGTCCTTGTGATGTAATTTTTTTCATTTTATGAAGGTGTAGCACAGTTAGTTTGAATTTAGTCTAGTTCAAGTATTAGTTTAGAATTAGTTAGCTTTAATTATTATTTTGTTTACTTTTATTTACAACTTAATGTCGTTCATCAATTTTATTCAATTCCAATTTTAATTTAATTAATTTCTACATATTCTAGCTAAGTTTTATATGTTTACTCTAACACACATCATTATATTCAAGCTTAAGGACCTGTGCACTTGTAGATTCGTACCAATAGATGAAGTTAGCAGTCATCCATGTAGGAGCTTCTTCCCTATTGAGCAAAGTCTTAGATTGAAGTCTTGTCAGAATGGTTGAGTAGTGAAACACAAGGGGCGAGGGAAGGAGTTCGAATCAAGGTAGCCAGGCACATGAGTGCTTTGTGTTTTTTTTTTAAAACCTATTTTCTTTCTTTCTTTTTTTTTTTCACTTTCCATTCTTTACTTTTAGCTGTTGCTTTCATTTCTTATTTTATTATTTTTTCTATTTCTTTTGTTTTCTCATTTATTATTTTATTCTTGTCTGCTTCTTCTTTTTTTTTCTCATTCATTATCTTCTTTCTTCTAATTCCTTTTTTACTTCATTCTTTTGTATGATTTTTTTCTTTTTTGGTTTTTTTTTTATTTTTCATATTTTTTGTTATTTGTTCTTTCCTCTAAGCTGGATTACTGGAAGTTAGTATTTATTCTTCTACTAATAGATATTTATTTTTTTATTGGTAGATATTTATTATTTTATCATTTTTTCTTGTTCTTTTAGATAAACTAGTTTTTTTTTTAAAAACATGAACTGATAAAAAACAAACATGTAATAATAAAAGAACAAATAACTACTTAATAAAAGAACAAAAAACTAATCTATCTAAAAGAACAAACAACCTGCAGCAAAATAACAAAGACTTACTACTAAAAGAACAAATAACTAATTTATCTAAAAAAAGCAGGAATACATAAAAAAGAAATAAACTACTAATGAAAAAATAAATAATTACTAATAAAAAAAGAAGCAAGAACTTATAAAAAAGCAAACAGCTTGCAGTAGAAAAATAAAGAGCTATGAAAAAGGCTTTGAAATGCCTTAATAGAGACGAATTTTTTGATATTTCTACTAGAGTTGCTGCAAAAGAAAAGGAATTGGATCAGTTTACTGTTGCTTTAAACCAGAATATAAGGGATAAGAATATTTACATGCAATGGCAGAAGTCTTACTCTGAGGTCATTAGTTTGAAAAAATCTGAGGAAGATTTTTATGCTAAAAAATCTTCTTGTGATTGGCTAAAACTTGGTGATGCCAACAAATTTTTTCCATGCTAGAATGAAAGAGAGGTCTTTAAAAGGGTACATTTCCTGTCTTATTTCTAGGGACGGTCGTAAGCATAACTCTCAAGAGGAAATTAAAAATGAGTTCCTTTCTTACTTCCAAGGCATTTTTGGAGTTAGGTCTGATGTGTTGTCTTCTGTAAATAATAATATTAGTTTGAATGGCACTAAGCTTTCAGTTTTGCGGAAAAATTTGTTGGAGATTGATGTCTCTATGGAAGAAATTATACAAGCAGTTAAAGGTACACACCCCTTCAAAGCCCCTGACCCTGATGGTTTTACTGCTGGTTTTTACTAGCATATTTGGGAAATAATTGGTATGGATGTCACTTCTGCAATCTTAAGTTCTTTTGATACTGGTATGTTACCTCTCACTTCATCTGCTACTGTCATTCATCTAATCCCAAAGCACTCTCATGCTTCTACTGCCTCAAATTATAGGCCAATTTCTTGCTGTTATGTTATCTATAAATTTATTTCCAAGATTTTGGCAAATAGATTGCAGGGGATTCTTCCTACTCTTATTAATAAGAGTCAAACTGCTTTTATTAAAGGTAGATTGGTGATTGATAATGTTATGCTTTGTCAAGAAATAATTAGAAGTTATAATCAGAAAAACATAACGCCCAGGATGTGCCTTAAGATTGACCTTAGGAAAGCCTATAATCTACTAGACTGGAACTTCTTGGAGAATTTTTTACTAAAGTTGGATTTTCCTTCTTGTTAGGTTCAGTGGGTGATGATGTGTGTCCATTCTTTACTATTTTGTTGTTCTGAATGGGTCTTTGTGTGGATTTTTTCATGGGAACAGGAGAATTAGACAAAGGGGTCCCCTCTCTCTTTTCTTGTTTGTTATTGCCATGAATTATTTGTTTAGAGCTTTGGATAAGATGTTTGATGAGTGTTATATTGGGTATTACTCTAGATGGAAGCGTATTAAGCTTTTTCATGTTCTTTTTGCTGATGACTAACTTTGTCTCCTTGAGTTCTTAAGCATCAAATGACTAACTTTGTCTCCTTGAGTGCTTTAGTCCCCAACAACACCCTTAATTCCCTCCATATCCTTTCCATAGTCATCTTTAGAAATTTATGCAATTGAGTACCCAACCATTGTAACCTTATAATTTAGTCCATAGGCTTCTTGAAAATTAGGCAATATATTAAATCTTTCTTAAGGACCAAAGTATTATTGTATGTAACACTTAAGGGAGTCTATATTGAATATTTTACACTTTACAATTCATGCACTATGGTGAAAATTAAATCATATAAGTTTAGGTCCTTATATTGTAATTTTTTCATTTTGTGAAGGTGTAACACGGTTAGTTTGAATTTAGTCTAGTTCAAGTATTAGTTTAGAATTAGTTAGCTTTAATTATTATTTTGTTTACTTTTATTTACAACTTAATTCCGTTCATCAATTTTATTCAATTCCAATTTTAATTTAATTAATTTCTACATATTCTAACTAAGTTTTATATGTTTACTTAGCTTCTATGGAGACGATACTCTAACATGCATCATTATATTCAAGCTTGAGGACCTGTGCACTTGTAGATTTGTAGCAATAGATGAAGTTAATAGTCATCCACGCAGGAGCTCCTTCCCTATTGAGCAAAGTCTTAGATTGAAGTCTTGTTAGAATGGTTGAGTAGTGAAACATAAGGGGCGAGGGAAGGAGTTTGAATCAAGGTAGCCAGGCACATGAGTGCTTCATGTTTTTTTTTTTAAACCTATTTTATTTCTTTTTTTTCATTTTCCTTTTTTACTTTTAGCTGTTGCTTTCATTTCTTATTTTATTATTTTTTCTATTTCTTTTGTTTTCTCATTTATTATTTTATTCTTGGCTGCTTCTTCTTTTTTCACTTCATTCTTTTATATGATTTTTTTTCTTTTTTGCTTTTTTTTAGTTTTCATATTTTTTTGTTATTTGTTCTTTTCTCTAAGATGGATTGCTGGAAGTTAGTATTTATTCTTCTACTAATAGATATTTATTTTTTTATTGGTAGATATTTATTATTTTATCATTTTTTTCTTGTTCTTTTACATAAACTAGTTTTTTTTAAAAAAAAACACAAACTGATAAAAAAACATGTAATAATAAAAGAACAGATAACTACTTAATAAAAGAACAAAAAACTAATCTATCTAAAGAACAAACAACCTGCAGCAAAACAACAAAGACTTATTATTAAAAGAGCAAATAACTAATTTATCTAAAAAAACATGAATGCATAAAAAAGCAATAAACTACTAATGAAAAAACACATAACTACTAATAAAAAAAGAAGCAAAAACTTATAAAAAAGCAAACAGCTTGCAGTAGAAAAATAAAGAGCTATGAAAAAGGCTTTGAAATGCCTTAATAGAGATGAATTTTTTTATATTTTTATTATAGTTGCTGTAAAAGAAAAGGAATTGGATCAGTTTACTATTGCTTTAAACCAGAATATAGGGGATAAGAATATTTACATACAATGGCAGAAGTCTTACTCTGAAGTCCTTAGTTTGAAAAAATCTGAGGAAGATTTTTATGCTAGAAAATCTTCTTGTGATTGGCTGAAACTTGGTGATGCTAACACAATTTTTTTTCCATGCTAGAATGAAAGAAAGGTCTTTAAAAGGCTATATTTCCTGTCTTATTTCTAGGGACGGTCGTAAGCATAACTCTCAAGAGGAAATTAAAAATGAGTTCCTTTCTTACTTCCAAGGCATTTTTGGAGTTAAGTCTGATGTGTTGTCTCTTATAAATAATAATATCAGTTTGAATGACACTAAGCTTTCAGGTTTGCAGAAGAATTTGTTGGAGACTGATATCTTTATAGAAGAAATTATATAAGTAGTTAAAGGTACATGCCCCTTCAAAGCCCATGGCCATGATAGTTTTACTGCTGGTTTTTACCAGCATATTTGGGAAATAATTGGTATGGACGTCACTTCTGCAATCCTAAGTTCTTTTGATACTGGTATGTTACCTCTCACTTCATTTGCTACTGTCATTCATCTGATCCCAAAACACTCTCATGCTTTTACTGCCTCAGATTATAGACCAATTTTTTGCTGTTTTGTTATCTATAATTTATTTCCAAGATTTTGACAAATAGATTGCAGGGGATTCTTCCTACTCTTATTAATAAGAGTCAAACTACTTTTATTAAAAGTATATTGATGGTTGATAATGTTATGCTTTGTCAAGAGATAATTATAATTGAAACAACATAACGCCCAGGATGTGTCTTAAGATTGACCTTAGGAAAGCCTATGATCTACTAGACTGGAACTTTTTGGAGAATTCTTTTACTAAAGTTGGATTTTCCTTCTCGTCGGGTTCAGTGGGTGATGATGTGTGTCGGTTCTCCTTATTATTCTGTTGTTTTGAATGGGTCTTTGTGTGAATTTTTTCATGGGAACAGGGGAATTAGACAAAGGGACGCCCTCTCTCCCCACTTGTTTGTTATTGCCATGGATTATTTGTCTAGAGCCTTGGATAAGATGTTTGATGGGTGTTATATTGGGTATCACCCTAAATGTAAGCGTATTAAGCTTTCTCATGTTTTTTTTGCTGATGACATTATGATCTTTGCCAGGGGTGACCATAGTTCTACTAGAAATCTTTCTCATTATTTACAAGTTTTCTCCCAGATTACTGGGTTGCAGATTAATTTGGATAAAAGGTATGTGACAGCTCTCCTAGTCAACTAATCAAGTAAGTGTTTATTCACTTTGATTAAGTGTTTATTGAATTAAGTACCTCAAATTAGCGCCTTGTTAAGCAAGTAACATAAGCTTAATTAAGTTAAGTGAGTTCCTAAGTGTGATTTGGCATAGTTAAGTCAAGACCATTAGTTGTTCTAGCTTTTAGAATCATCCTAGTAAGTTTTGACAACTTGTGGCACTAAGTGTTCTTTTTGAGCCATTTAGAACTTAAGTGGCTAAAGTGTTCAAGAAAATTAAGTTTGGGAAGCTTTTAGTATGCTTTAAAGCAAAGAAAAGTGAGTTTGTGAGTGAATGAGAGTTTTTGGTGAGCTATTTGAAGCTTTTGAAAGCTTGAGGACTTAAGTGCAAGAGAGGGAAAAGTTGCTTATTATGCTTATAAGCTAAGTTCTCTTCTTCCTTAGTCATTTGTTCAAGCCTCCAAATTTTCGTAGCTCCCTCTCCTCTCCCAAATTCACAGCCCAAACTTCCATTTTCTTGATAGATTTCATTGAATTAAGGGTGCCCAAGGTGTTAGAAAGATCACCAAGCTTTGTTTGAGGTGTTCTTGCTTCATTTGATCTTTGGAAGCTTGTTTTGGAATCCAATTTCGTAGGTAA